>QKQZ01025559.1:0-20920 GCA_003595255.1 Solenopsis fugax
CGATTATTTTTCATCGCCCTAGAAGTGTGCAAAGTTTCATCAAAATCAAAGAGTGACACTTGGATAGGTTTACTTGTGAGAGAAAAAATTGTAGTGGTGGCAACACTATAAGGGGACAACCATACAAATTTTGTTAATATAATATACAGTTAAATGGACTATAATAAATTATAATATATAGTTAAGTGGACTATATTATAGTTATTGCAACTAAGTTTATGGTTAAGAAAATTAATAAAAAATAGTTGTAATTACTATATTATATAGTACACTACAACTATTATTTATTAGTTCTCTTAACCATTAACTTGGTTGCAATAATTACAATAGTTCACTTAACTATATATTATAATTATATTAACAAAATTTGTATGGTTGTCCCCTTATAGTTGCCACTACTACAATTTTTTCTCTCAGTGTAAGACTTATTTTATTTTCAAATACTATTTCTTTATAATCCAGATTTTGTTTTCAAAATTACACAATAGATCATATAGTTTGATTAATAATTTGTTAAAATAAAAATTTGAAAATCGTGAAGAATTTAAAATTAAAGGTACTTGTGTTTTTTTTTATTTTCAGTGGCACCGCGCAAGACTTCAGATTTCAGATTTATATGAAATTCAAATTGAGCGGCAAACACATCAAAATTCAAACAGTTTCCACGACGATTACTCTGAGAAAATTCGATGTAAGTAATTAAGCTGCAATCCTTTCCTTCCTTCTGCGACCATTAGAACTCGCGTCTAACGATGGCGTCGTTGCAAAAATAATGTCGAATATAAAATAAATAACTTTGCGTTAAGAATCTTCAAATCTTTTGAAAAAACAAGATGTATACATAATTTAAAAAAATTTTTGATGTTTTCAAAAGATATCTCTTCAAAATGAGGAGTAACCTCATTTAAATATAAAAAATTAAAAGCGAAAACAGTAAAAAATTAAATATCATTTTTCAACTTTGTGTCTCAGACATTAAATTTTCTTATACCAATATTCGTTCTTCTCATATTAATGCGGTCATTTCTAGAGCTTATATTACCATTTTTTTTGTAACTTTATACATATTTAATTTCGCAAAATCGTACAAACTAATTTATTAATTTTGTAATATATTAATTAGCAATATACTTTCTTAATTAATTTCTTGATTAAAGTACGAGAAAACTGCCACTTGCACGATATTGAGTTAACACTGCCGCGTCGTGCCCTTCAATTTGCATATATAAAAAGGCGACCCGGTCGCACTGCTGCTTGCGGAGATATCGATCTTTTACAAACAGCTATTATGGAAAAGACACGAAAAATCAACTCACTTAGCAAAAGAATTATTACTGAGCTCTCAGAAATTCTGATTAATAAAATATTTATATATCAGACATGTATTAAAACAGTGATGTAAATGGTAGAAAAAAAGGATAGAAAGTTGACTAAAAAATCAATTAGCTTAATCGTGATATTTCTGTAAAACATTGATTTCATTCTCTCCGTGACTTAATAAATTTACTTTAATTTGAAAAATCATAAAGAGCAGTTGAAATTGTCAGAGTCGAACATTTTGCAACGATTTCATTAAAAGCTGGATCAAATTATTCTTACGTTGTACATTGAGAAAAATATTTATTAAAATAAAAAATATTTCTTTGAATGTGTTTTTCTAACAAATAAAAGAAATATATGTTAGAATTAAGAAAACACTCATACATTTAAAGTAACATTCTTTTTTAATATATAAAGTGATTTTTTTATAAATATTCTCATTTAAGTATTTTAGATATGTTGATTTGAAAAAAAAAACTGAAAATTATTCAGATTTTAAAAATAACATTTTTCAAATTTAATTAATCCTGGACATTATCCTTTTAAATTTAATTAAAAAAAGAACGTTTCAGTGAAATAAATATTTCTTTGGGCTTAACATTTATCTCTTTGTTATAATTAATAAGTTACTTTTGTCAAGCAAACATTTTTTTTTCAATTTAAAAAACATTTCTTTTAATCAACAAAGTATGTTAGTTTGTTTCGAATAAATATTTAGTTAGGGGTATACAAATAAATCACTTTTTTTAATCAAGGGAAATTTTTTGATTTAATAAATAATTCTCTCAGTGTAACGTCTCTCATTCCTCAGTTCGATTATACGGAATGTAAAATTCTAATTAATCTTCTATTACTGATTATATTCACTGTCCCTAATTTCCCAACAAATTTTTCTTTTCTGTCAGTTTCACGCGACGGGTCTCTATAACGACGATGAAAAATCCAAGAATGCGAGCGTCACAGTATCCAATAGACTGCCTAAACTGATCCAAGAGAGACAAAGGGATCTTACGAACTATATTAATCGTATAATCATGCAGGAAGGCAATAAATATTTATCCACCAAAACGCTTAAAGAGCTAAAGAAACAGCTGGGTTAATAACTTTTTGTCACGTCGATGTCACGCTATCGTTTCAATTAGTCATTCTTACAATTGCGATCCCAGTCGGTTAAATGACACAAATGTATGGTAATGAATTTAAAAAACATTTATTGGTGAAACATCGTCAGGGATAAAAAAAATCCTTAACGAGGCTTGCACCAAATTTTATTTCTGTAATGTGACAATAAAGTCAGTACTAAAATTACAAGAGTGAAAGGACTACTTCTTCTTTACTAAGATTCCCGTTTTATTCTTCTCATACCATTTTTGAACTAATATTAAAAATGAAACATATCACCTTCCCAATATAAAATATGAAAAACGGGGAGAGCGAAAAAAATATGTTTGTGTATATATATTTTTTTAACACCCCATTGCCGCAAGAAAAATGGCACAAGTCAAACATACATAATAAAATTGTTCAGAAGAGAGGAAAAAGAAAACTGCATATTTTAAAATTAATTATTTACAACAGTATTAAACAGCTGCATATTAATACGATAGTATTAATTAATAGATACTCAAATTCTACTCACAATCAGTAAAAATGCAAATTTTGATAGAAGCTTTTACATTTTTTATATATATTAATATATTTATATGTTAACTGAGAAGTAATCACAAATTGTTTTAAGTTCTCTGGAAGTAATGCAGATATTAATTTTAATAGTGTTATGTTAGATTTAAAAACTATCTCTATTTTGATTTGTGTCATTTTTCCCCCATTTCTCAGATTTTTTTTACTTGAATTTAAATTGTATTTTTCTTGATGAATACCGACGGTATTTTATAAAAAATAAATAACTAACTGAAAGGTTGGTGCGCCGACGTCCAAAGCCTCCCAAGCCTCCTCCTCTCAGATCCGGGTTGTCGAGTCTCCTCTTCCTGTTGCACTCGCGGAACACTCGCGTTAAAGACACTAAAATTGCGCCCGTGGACTAATTAAGTCCATAAGAGTCTTTCGAGTCCATTAGTCCAGTTACTTTAAACGACACTCCCGGAAAAAAAACGCGCGACGCGACGAACCGGCTACGGTTCGTTCATTTCACAATAATTCGGCGACGATGGACGTTGACTTCCTCACGACGATTCACGTACTGAGGAATATCTGTAACACACCATTGAGATAGATTAAATAGACGTTATATACCTTGTACATGTCACTTACCCAGTTACCCCCAGGTTGTCTCGCAGGCCTTCTCCTCTTCCTTTCAGACCAAGATTCGTTGCACTCACTCACTCGCGAAAATACAGTTACGATCGCGCGATGATGCTTTACACGGCACTCCCGGACCGATCGTGCGCGATTGGATACTCGGTTTCCCCTTCAAAAAATTGTTGGAATCCACTGAAGAAAAGAGTTTAGTAATAGCTACCAAATGTTGAGTGAAATAATGCCAATTAAATACTTGATTAATATTACCAAAAATAATTTTACTTTTCTAAACATTTAGCAAGTATTATCCAATTTAGTAATGTTTACAAAATATTTAGAAAAGTAAAATTATTTTTTATTATATTAATCAAATGTATAAATATCTGAATTTATTTCACCCAATATTTAACAGCTATTACCAAACTCTTTCTTTCAGTATCCTTTTCTTTGATCCTGCGCAGAACATTTGCAAAGCATTGAAATATATAATAAAAAAATTGATTTCTGACTCACCGACCCGATGCGCAACGAGCGGAGTTACTCAGCCACGAAGCTGCGGTGATACTGTAACACACAAACATAAGATTTAAAAATTAAAACTGCGCTCAAAATAATCAATATTTGAAAAGTTCATTCTGACAAACACAAACTTTTAAAATTTAACATCAATTAAATATTCAATTAAAATTTAATCATATGCGAAAAATACCTTCACAAAATTCCATTTCTATACAATTGTGATTTTATTGATTTTTCTTTCTTTAAGTATTTTTTTTAATTTATTGAAAAAAAATCGAATAAAAAAAACTAATTAATTTTATATAAATAAGAAATATTTACCCCAAGGTTGCTCCGCCGGCGCCAAATGCCTCTCCGAGGCCTCCTTCTCCTCCTCTCAGATCCTGTAAATCTGTAACATACAAGTGTAAGAAAAGATATAGCAGCACTTAAAATGTTTAGTATCTTAAAAAATAATTATTTGGCTCATAGAATTTGATTCATACATTAAATAGATATTAATAAAGCAAAATTTAATTTTTATAAATCTCTTTCTTTTATGCATAAGATCATAGTTTTACAAGCAAAAATCTCTTTGCTCAAATGTTCATTTAAATTCAAATGGATGATTAAAATAAAGAATAAAGATGCAATTATAGTAGCAAATAATAATAAGAATAGAACCGGTACATAATATAAAATTCAAAAAATTTCGACTTGTGTCACTTTTCTGTGAGAATGTGCAATATAATTTTTCAGATAAAGTTATTTCTGGAAAATGAGTGTGCAGATGTATTTTTTGCGCTTTGCATATGCTAATCGATAAACTTTGAAAATACGATATGAGTGACAGCGCTCGTTGATCTGTTTCTATCTAGAGATAAAATAACTCACAATAAGATTAATTAAAAGAAAAAAAATGACAAAGCGATTAGATTCATCCAACATTTGATTAATCTAAATCTTTTTTATAACATCTATTTCTATCTAAACAGAGATAAAGTAATTCGATAAGATTAACAATTAAAAAAAAGAATCCAACGTTTGATTAAATAATCGTTTCATTATATAATCGCTTTTTTATAATGTGTTATGGCATCTGTCCATTTTATCGTGTATTCTTAAATTAATGCATGAAACAATAGATTAAGATCGAATTGTTCACTCAGGTGCGTATTTATTTCAATTATACGCGAATCTGTAGATACACTCGAGATCTCTTCTGTAGACGATATCAGTAGATGCACACACATAAAGTAATTTATTTATTATATTATACAATTGTACAAATTAATAACGCATGCACACGAACAATATTACAGATAACATTACGAATTCGTAATATAATTAAATAATATTATTAAATTAAAAGTTGATAATAGGAATCTCGACATTATAATAAATAAATAATTACTCTATGTGTATGCATCTCGAGTATATCTACAGATTCGCGTATAATTGAAATAAATACGCAACTGAGTGAACAATTCGATCTTAATCTATTATTTCATGGATTAATTTAAGAACACACGATAAAACGGACAGATGTCATAACACATTTTATAAGGAAGTGATTAGATTAATCAAACATTCAATTCTTTTTCTTTTTTTTCCTTTTAATCTTGTTGAGTTATTTACAGCAGATTCATCGCTAAACATCGTAAATTGCTGGCAGAATACCTTTCTTATTTAACGGATTTTCAAACTCTACTTAGCAGGAATGCAATTTGACAGAAGCTTTTATATTTTTTATATTTATACAAAGTGTTTTAGAACTTCAGAAATTAATTCGAGACACAAAAATAACACAGAAAGTTCATATACGCTATAAGTAAAAAAATTCGACTCGGTTATAAAGATACAGATAATTTTATAAATATTTTTGGCAATAATTTCTTTACAGTTTTTAAGATCGCATCATTATTAAATTTCATGATCAAATTAATTTGAAATATTATTTCTAACTTCAATTTGTGTTTTAAGTTCGATAATCATCGGCATACAGTTTGTAGAATTAAAAAATATTATTATATATATTTAATAATTAATATGAAAAGATTATTAAAAGCACCAAGATCCGCTTTGACCGCAAAATGTGTGACACTATATCTTATTTCTCGTATTATTCACACGGTCTAATATCCAACTTATTATTTTATAAATATTGCGAAAAACACTGGACATTTCTAACTTTTATTAGTAAATTTATTATTTTATAATTTTATTAAGTGAATTATTCTCCTAATTATATTACTTATTGAAAACTTCATTAAACTTAGGCAAATTAATTAGTGGCATTCTATGGTACAAAAAGCAGCAGGTTTCCAAGCAGAAGATAAACATTTTGAACAAATAATATAATTAGGAAAAAAATATTCACCTAACAAAATTATAAAATTCAGTAATATAAATGTCTGGTATTTTTCGCCTGTTACAATATTTACAAAATAATATTTATAATAATAAAAATATAAAATAGTTTTTATTATTATTGTAAACAATTAATTTTTTCACTTTATTTTACATTATAAAAAATATTAAAATGACACGAAATATTTTTTTACAATATGTATTAATAAAATTATATCTTGATAATTGAGCCAAATTGACATATAGTATAAACTTTTGTGTTATTTTTTTCCTAAATACATTTCTGAAGTTATGCCCACATGTTATGGGATATATATTTTTACCTTTCTATTTCTTATATTTGTACAGAAACTTTATATTTCTTTACAAACATGTCAAATAATGAATTATTGCACGAAGAAATAATTTTTATTATTGTTGTATGAAAAAAGAACTTTTTCCGACAAATAATTATAAAAAAAACATTAAAATGACACGAAATATTCTTATAACCCTTTTCCTATACTATCCTAGGTATTTCGTGTCTGACTAGCGTTCCATATCCCCTCCTAAAATAAGTTTATGGTGGGGGTATAACATGTACAGGACGAACGCAGTCGTCAGTCTCCCTGTAAACTGCATACGATTCAATTTTGTATGTAACGCGATTAACACGACATAGTAGTAACGGGTACTTTTCGTGAAAAATAAAAATTGTGTAAAAATTCGTTGTAAGTATTCTATTTTCATTCTGAATTAATGTCTGAATGTCTGTTTTTATCAAAAATTTTTTTCTAAAAATTCACCTATTTTAGACAAAATGAATTTGGAGAGTGAAATTGACGAAGCGATTCACTTCATATTCAAAGAAAACGACGTTGAAGCTCTTGGAAAAGAATCAGATGACGACGAGGACTTTGGTCTGTCGAAAACCGAGTCGGAAGTCGAGACTGATGGACTTGACAGTGATGACGATTACAAATACAGTACGAACAAAATTGTTAAAACCAAAAAAAAAGTAGAACAACAACCATCTACTAGCACAGGTCGTCCGAGACGGAATCTTACGGAAAACAACTACAAGTGGTGTATGAAGGCTCCTGAATCGAGAGATAGGTCAGTCATCACGCGTTTGCCTGAATGTGGACAAAGAGTGAAAGAAATGAAAACGCCATTAGAGGTTTGGAGTTTGTTGTTTCCGGATGAATTGTTGAACATTATAGTAATACATACTAATGAGGAAATAATGAGGAGATTGGTTGCTTTACCGAATGAGCTTTATTATCATGAGACAGATTTGACAGAAATGAAAGCATTTATCGGTCTCTTATATTTCGCTGGACTACAAAAAGATGGACATAAAGATACAATAAATATGTGGGAAGAACAAGATTGTACCATGTATAGAGCTGTCATGTCTCATGATCGTTTCATATTTCTGAGTTCGTGTATACGCTTCGACGACAAAACTACAAGGAAAGGCAGACAAACTACTGGCACATTGACGACTATCAGAGAAATTTGGGACCTGTTCATCAAAAATTGTAACGAACATTATACTCCTTCACAGAATTGTACTGTGGATGAGCAACTCCTTGAATTTGGAGGAAAGTTTTTTGCGAAAGTTTGCAAAAGTAAACCTGATAAATATGCAATAAAAATTTTCTGTTTAAATGATTCCAAAACTTTTTACATGTTAAATGCGATTCCATACACAGGCAAAGTTAAAACCAGAATGGGATCTACACATGCGTATTATATGCGCCAACTTTTAACCCCGATTCACGGAACTGGCAGAAACATTACTTGTAATAAACAATGGTTCTGTAATGTTGATGTAATACGTATGAAACGTGAATTTTCCCTGACAATGGTTAGTCTAAGCGATGTTTTTTCTCATAAATCTGCTACTGTTGGTGCAGCACAATATTTTAAATATGAGGACATAAATATATTAAAGTATATGTCACAGAAAAACAAATATGTATGCTTTATATCGAGTTTGCATAAAGGTAAGGGTAAAACAGATGAGGCTACTGAAAAACCGGAAATAGTTTCCTATTATAATAGTACAAAAAACGGAACCGTTAACTTTGATTTTTTATGCAAAAGATATTCGACGTCTAGAAAAACGATGCGATGGACTATGAGACTTTTCTTTGGCATGCTTGATCAAGGAGTCGTTAACAGCAATATTTTATACAATCTGGTTAAAAAAAATAATTTAATGAATAGGTATAATTTTACAAAAAGTCTCATATTGATGTTAACGACCCCTCATATGCAAAACGAATTACAAAAAAAAGAGATTCGCGCTATTTTAAAAATAGACCCGCGACTAAAAGAAATACAAGATAAGCTCAAAGAAACAGAGCCATGTTGCCGTTGCAACAGAATAACTTCGTTTTGTTGCGTTCTTTGCAAAAGGCCGATTTGTATAGACCACTGTATTTGTAATTGTTTTTCAGTTTGTGAAATGTAAAATTCTTTATGTTCTTACGTTCTTTACATTCACAAACTTTATACATTAAAAAATAAAATTGCATCAAAATAAAAAAATACATATTTTAATTTGTTGTCGATTTTTCTTACTTGACCTTAATCACTTATTTTCGTATGTTCAAAGAATTATACTTTTTGAAGAATTTGGAGTTCTCGCATTTTTTTCAAAACTTTATACCTAAACTAAAAAACTCTAGTTATTTTTATGTATTCATTTATTATAAAGTTACAATTTTTTAAATCAAATGCAATTTTTTACCCAATTTATGATTACTTCGGTACTACTTATTAAATTATGTACTACATTTTATTATTTTCTAAAATGAAGTTTCTACATTTATTTTAGAAATTTGAAAGTATGTTCGTGAACTTTTAGAGACTTTTTGAGACCATTTTAAATAGGTAAAAAAATAAACAGATTCGAGATACTCAGGAGTGAAGGTAGAGGTGAAGTTTGAGCATGCACAGAAACAAATGACTATCAAATCAACAATTAATTGTTTCATATATAAGCAAGAATATAAAATCTTCTTGGATTTAATAATCTTGATCAGACATTGCTTACATGAAGAAACAAAATTTCTTTAGGTTAGCAAATTATGTCTCTTTGAGATTATAAATACTTCCAAGGAAATTTTCTATTCTTGCTTATATATGAAACAATGAAAAGTTGATTTGATACTAATTTTTTTTCTATGTAGTATTGTAAGGGTTAATAAATATGAGGGCAGTCGCGTTGTGCCATTATATAAAAAAAGATTCCTACAATTTTCAAATTCCCAACCAGCAAGACTGTGAGATTACTATATTCTTCTGATATGCGGTTCCATCCTGATATCTACACTAAGAGAAAAAATTACTATATTTTAATAAATATTTGTTTGAATACTTGTAAAGAAATAATTTGTTAAATGTAAATAAATATTTGTTTAGTATAAGAAACACTAATTTAATTTAACTCTCATTTTTTTTTTATTGAATAAATATTTAGGTGCCATAAGTAAATATTTCATTGCAAGTATTCAAATAAATTTTTTTCTCAGTGTACTTAACTGCATTACACAAGTTGCAGCGTAACCAGCTGTCTTATAATCTAATCTTATGATCTAATCTCTGGTCTCGATAAGATTCACACAGAATCGTTAAAAGAAAAAAAATTCTGCGCTCCAAAATAAAACACGATTACATAATTACAGCTAATTGCTTCGCGTATCCCTTCCAGAATTCGCTACGCAATACGGAAACTGCCATTAAAAACTACTTTCGTAATTGCAACAATTTTGCAAAGGCTCAATGGAATTTTTCGACGAGAGAAAAACGAAGAGAGCGTAAGGCACATGCTTTCTCCCGTTCTTCGGAATCGAATTCCGCAACTGACCAAAGATCAAATAGTTAAGATACACGATTGATCAACACGAGATGTCTTGATGTCCGACTCGAAGATTAGATATCAGCGCCCGAGAGTTCCCCCGCTTATATAAATATACGTCCACATTTTTCTACAGCTCGTAGTGTCATTCGTGTTCTTTAATCAAAACGCTGACGGCGGCTATCGGAATACTCACGTAAATCAACTTACGACTAGCCGTACGTAAACAGTACACGTTTTAGGCCTTGACGCGGCCATAAGTATTCACAGATAATGCGAAATGTACAATTCCAAGTACAAGTACGAGTGACAACTGTCGACTAAATTTATAAATATTACATACGAGCGTTTCGGCTTCCGCTTCGGTACATGTTACATTTGCGCGATTGTCTCGCGTGTACAACTTATGTGCCACGTCGCGGAACGTTGCGAGATACACTTTAGTTGGTCGCGACGCCCTTTCGATAGTTATAATATTGGCAACGTGTTGATAACAATGCACGAATTTATTAGCTTTAAGGTTGATATAGGATACTGCGACCGCATCGGAAGTAACTAACACCGTGACTTTTATTTCACGCAGAAAGATGAGGCTGATAGCGCTCGGGCTTATCCTGATCTGTTGCAACGCCTGGGCAGCGAAGACAAGCCGTAAGCACATATCTATATTTTTTCCCTTACTCCCTTGTATTTCTCGTAGATTCCTCTAGAGATACGCCAAGCAATATATTTTTTCAGAAGAGTATAGATTGTTTTCACATTTATTTCAATCTACCTTTATTCTCTTTGTTTTTTTAACAATCTATTACTAAATTACCCGTTTTCAGAAGTTCTTTCATCAAAATAGTTCTTTTGAGAGATATTTTTGATAGAAAAATCTTAGTAGCGTATTTTTTAATAATTCATTTATAGTGTTTGATGTGTAATTTCGTTTCAATTTATTTTTTAACTCTTTCGCGCCTGGTGGGCATCATATATGTCCCAATACTTCGAAAATTCATTTTCTCCACGAAACTAAAGACATTGACTTCTTCCTGGGCTCATTTTAAAAAACGAACTATAATACTCATTAGAAAAAAATCAATACCCTTGCGTTTTGCTCTTTGATCTACATACTTCGTCAAATATTGATGTAAAAGTAAAAAATGCATTATATTTTTCACAAAAATTAAAATAATGAGTTATTTCTAGCTTTATTTTGAAGATCAACATAAAGACTTTTTTTTTTAATTGCTACTTAATTTCAAAATATTATCAAAATGTTGAATTTTGTTGTATCTACATGAAAGACAGACAAGGGGCGATAAAATAACTGATACGTCTTACTTAAAATACAAAATATATTCCAGAAACTTATTTAAAATATAAAATAGGAAATATGTATTTTAAATAAAAATTTCAAATAAAAATAGTTATTTACGATTTCATTTTTTAAATGTACATGTATTATACATACAATACAGTTATAACTACAATAGATACATAAAGTTCTTTATGTATCTATTGTAGTTATAACTTGTATTGTATGTATAATACATGAAACTCTTCAACAGAATCTTTAATAAAATTGGCAAGTGGCAGGTAGATTCACCGCGCTATCCACTGCCACTGCCACTTTACAACACTGATTTTTATTTTCTTATTCAATAAAGAATGCCAAATCCGCCAAATCCAAATTAACCATCAGCAATGAAAATATATTTAAAATACTTATTTAGAATTAAATAATTTCTTTCTTATTTCTATACAAAATAAGAAATGGGTCATAAGAAGTTACTTAAAATAATAAATACTAAATAATTATTTTATTATATTATATATTTTATTTTATTTTATTATTACTTATATTTTATCTAATGTTATTTTAAATACGATCGACCCGTGATTGACATAGATTTTTGAGATCACTGATGATGAAGTCTGCAGTAAAAATTCCAAAATTAAAAATTGCTTAATTCAATTAAATTTAGTATTTGGCATTAACGCCAAATATTACTGTTTTTATGATAACAAAATTAATACCCTCCCTCCATTCACCGAAAAAAAACTTCGGTACATGTGCCCATTATTTTATAAATTCTTTTACCTGAGAGAGAGTGGGATGGGGAATTCAATATTTAATTGCATTCTACTGTGAACTAGTATGTATCGCGCAAATTTTCATTTTGCAGCATATGCGAATTTGATAGAAGATGCTCTCAACAAGCTTAAAACTAAATTGAGGAATGGAGACAAGAAACTTGGACTTCCGGTTCTTGATCCGTACACGGCGGATCAGCTAGACATCAACCTTAAGGAGGATATAATAAAGTGCGTGCCACTTTCAATTTTTTAATTAAACAGTATTCACGATATAAATAAAATTGCAAAATTAAATATCGCATGGATCCATCATCATTCGTTAGATTTTATTTTGCCATAAATCTGTAATCATTCAGTTATCTGTCACTTATCTTATTTTTAGTAAAATCGCAAGCATTGTTCAATCAATATTTTTTTCTAACAGCTAATGATCCGCGTCATGTCACTTAAACGAAAAGAATGAAGTGTGTGTAGGTGTGTGCATCACAAAATTAAATAACTTATAAATCTTTCTTTATATTTCTCGCACATTCTTAGCTTGATCGCGACTTTGAAGAAAATCAGCGTAGATGGCTTGTCTGCATATGACATCGTTAAGGCTGATTTCAATATGAGCCCTATTTCCACGACTATTCATCTTTCGTGGCCGCTGGTAGTCGCGAGCACCGACTACTCCATGAAAGGCAAAGCCGACCAATTCGAAATTTATGGCAACGGACACATGGAGTGAGTATTCGATCCTCAACGATCGAGATTCGAAACCAAGATAATCTCGGCTAGTTTAATTTTAAGAACTTTTTTTTGAGTTGCTTTCAACTTATTTTAGCATGAAAATGCCTCTTCCTAATAATTTCATGTCTATCTTACAATAGAACTTTTTACCTATCTTAAACCTCCGCAGACACCGATAAATTTTACTGCTTAGTTAGACAACGTGGGTCGTTGATGGAACATTAAGTTTTTCAAAAGATTTTTAAGCTTAAAAAAATCTGAAAAAATTCTTATGTGCTCTTTCAATATTTATGAATATTATTTTACAGTTATTCGATCCAAAACGTTTCTTACTGTTTTTGTACGTTTCCGAATTCAAGGCGGAATAATTCAAGATCGAAAAATCGCTTTGAGACACCCACGATATCTGCGGGGGGTTAATAAAATAGACATTCAAAAATGAAAAGTAAAATGTCAAAGGGTCTAATGATATAAATATTGTATTCAATTTTCAGTCTATCAGCGCATGAATTCGCTTTCGAAACGCATGTTGATGCTATACTGGATGGTGGACTAAGTGGATACTTGAAAATAACGGACATGACATTGAAACTTTTTCTAAAATCGCTAGATGTAAGTAGACTAATTACAAAAAATCATCATTAAGATTTTTCATTTTTTTAATATTTTTCCTTCGTAATTTTCGTAGTTAACCGTTATGTCGTAGTATGTGACATTTCGGTTATTTACAAGGCAAATGACTCAGAAAATTTCTAAAAAGATAAAAAAAAGACGCGTGTAATTGAAAATTCATGTTTGTCGAATATTCATCGAGAAATTATTTTAAGTATATAACGTAATTATTTTAACATATAAAATCTTTTTGTGTAGAATTTACATAAATTTCTTGTCTCCTCTTCTCAGAAATTTGTCATAATATGAAAATTTGAAAATATTTAGCAAGAAGGCTAAAGAATAATTTAATATTTGCTAACAAACAAAAAAAATATCACTAATAATTTAAGGAATAGATTGATCGATAGGAGTCGACACAAGGTGTTAGTGTGTATATAAAATTTATTAAAATCTAGTATCTAAAATCTTTATATACACACTAACACCTTGTGTCGACTCCTATCGGTCAATCTATTCCTTAAATTATTAGTGAAATTTGTACAAGGAGTCTCATCGATTTTTTCATTAAAAAAAAACATATTTACATAAATTCAATAAAATCGAAACCTTCGAAATATTCGAAGTTTTATATTTAACGATCAGCGAGAAATCATTATTCAAGAAATCATTTTTAACTCCCAAGTAATTTTTTCGGTAATCAAACATTTTTAATACAATAGGGATTTCAATTTGTTCAATAATTTTTTTTATTTTCTATGCTAACAATTTTTTCCAATCATTAATTCTAATTCTCATATTTCTTTTTCTCCTCTAACAATTGCTAATTTATTTTATTTTCAGTTTCAGGCGACGGGTATCTATGATGACGATGAATTATCCAAAATATTGAGTGCCGTGATTTCTGATATGGCACCTAACATTGTTAGTGATGAGGCCGTTGCAAAGGAGATTCTTCAATTTCTGAGAAGCAAGATTGACCCTTTCCTGGCCAGTACAAAATTCTTAGATTTAATAAAACTACTTAGTTAAACTTGAACGTTTTTACCGTCAAAGCTTTGGCGAGGATTTGAATCATTTGTACAGTCACAATTTTAATCAATATTTAAACGATATGAACAGACTATGAAAGATTAGGACAAAATAAGAACGTTCCAAGGGAACAACAAATACTTGATTCCTTTACTAATTATAAATTATTAATTTAAATTAGCTAGTATTTTACTAAATAAATTAGTAGGAAAACGTTAATTAAAATGTTACTCGTCTTTCTTCTTCTTTTAATATAGGCACATTAAAGAAAATCTACTTGTTTACGTCATATTTGATACAAAATTAAATATTAATCCTGATCTATATTCTAATCTATGTTAAAGCAATAGACCTATGAAATATTCTATTCTTATCTGTAATATTGTACTTTTTTAATGCACATATCTATGTACATATACACGCAAATACATATATCTGTATATATAGCATTATGTACATACAGAGTTTTTAAATGAGAAGGGTTTAAAGTTGACCGATGTGAAGTTAGCGTCCAACTTTATAAAAAACAAAAATGGTTAATACAGGTCGATTGTACTTTCTTTGTACCAGTTTGTACCACTTTTTTTTTCGTTTGTACTTCAAGGGGTAAAGAGATATAGGGGATGAAAAAATGGCTAACTATAAGATTTTTAAATTTTGTTTACGTCATTCGAAAGAGCATCGTTTGTATCCGTTTGTACCACCTTTCTTTTCGTTTGTACCTCAAAGGGTTCGGAGATATGGCGCTTTTCAGTTTTACCCCCCCCCCTCATTCCACCGACAACTTAGCCATTTCACAAGATATCGGAAAACGGCCAACGGCGTTCGAAAGAAAATCGTTTGTACCCGTTTGTACCACCTTTCTTTTCGTTTGTACCTCAAAGGGTAAAAAGATATAAGGGGGTGAAATTTTTCATTTCTTCATTCTCTTATATCTTTTTACCCCTTGAAATACAAACGAAAAGAAAGATGGTACAAACGGGTACAAACGACGCTCTTTCGAATGCCGTTGGCCATTTTTCGATGTTTTATAAAATGGCTAAGTTGTCAGTGGAATGGGGGGTAAAACTGAAGAGCGCTGTATCCGAACCCTTTAAACGAAAATAAAAGAGGTACAAACGGGTACAAACGATGCTCTTTTAAATGGCACAAACAAAATTTAAAAATCTTATAGTTGGGCGCTGGCCATTTTTTCATCCCCTAATATCTCTTTACCCCTTGAGATACAAACGAAAAAAAAGTGGTACAAACGGGTACAAATGAAGTACAATTGACCTGTATTTGAAAGTTTTTTTTAAAGTTGACAAATTAATCTGTTCGAAATTAATAAATATATAACACACATTCTCTAATAGCACAAGATATTCTCAGTATGATCCTGAATTCGTCACGAATATTCAGGGACGTGAATGGGACGGGGAGTTTAGAGCATTACTAGGATGAAAATTTCAGCAGGTTTATTCTGTAATTCTTTACGACAGTTTTATTATCGTTATAACATCATTGCGCAGCTTTTTTGTCATGTATTATATCTGGGTAACGATGTTATAACGATAACAAAACTGTCGTTAAGAACTACAGAATAAATCTGCTAAACTATCTGAAGAACGTTAAATAAGCATCTAAAGGACTCCTGTATACATCCATTGGACGTAATCTGATGTTGCTCACACTTTATCCAAAGAACATCCCATGGACGTCCGTACCCAATAAGCAGACAAAATTTTTTAAATGTTTTCTTAATATTTATTTTTCATTATTTATACATTGTACAGCTTCATTGTAAAAATATTTATTTTAATTAAATATTTATTTCACATTAATTATTCATTTTAGATAATGATTTAATATTAATTTAGACTTAATTTTTTTCGAGATTAGTACAGAATAAGTAGACAATTCTTTTTTTATAGTTATTTTTCATTAATTACACATTGTGTATAGCTTCATTGTAAAAATAATTTTTTTTATTAATTACGTATTTATTTTACACTAATTCTGTATTTAAGATAAAAATTTAGAAAAAAATATGAATTTAACATTTATTTAATACTTTACATTACTCATTTGGAATAACGATTTAAAATTGAACAATAAAAATCTTTTCACATTTAATTTGACTAGTGTATATTGATTTTTTTCTTCTAGTTGTATTCTTATGTAAACAAATAACAGAAAAATTATTCCAGATACGAATCCGCATTTATAAAAATCATTTATAAAAAAACTATAATTTTATATGTTTATATATATAAATAAATATGCCTTAGATGTTTTATCTTTTTGATAAGATATTGAGCTATTTATCAGTGATACATATGTATTAACATAAAGTGTACACGGATCATCACTTAAATCTTAGTTCGCAGAAATTAGACAATGTTGGTAGTGGTTCAGACTTGGATGATTAATCGCTTGGAATTTTCCGAAAAAAGAAAAACTGAGAAAAAATACCTGCAAAGCCAGTAGCCAACAGTTTAAAAAATTGGGAATATAATATACTTCTAGCCATATTGCTTAGCTTTACAGAGAAAAAAAATTTATTTTTTCTTTAGAAAACATTTTTATTTTTTCGTTATTTAATGTTAAGAAAACATTTTTCACGATATTAAAATAAATATTTTTTAATGTAAAGAAAAAGAACTATCCCATTAATTTTAAAGTTAAAATAATTTTTTTATTGTAAAAAAACATTTTTTTTAATGTTAAAAAAAATATTGTTTTGCTTATTGAGTGTATATCCCAGTGATCGCGGATAGACATCTTTAGGATGCCCGATTAGAACGTCCAATGGATGTTTTCAGAGAAGAATAAGGCACGCATTTGATAATCTATAGGAACTTATGAAAATCTTGGAACTAACAGGTACTCTAAATATTCCGCTCAACAAACAGGATGTCCTTGTACTAATAGAGTTGTGTATATGTATTACAAATATGTAAACTTTTTGATTTGAAATAAAAGATAATTTGATAGATACTTACGATATAAGATATGAGATGCAGCAGAATTGTAACTTCGTCCACCTGCAAAATACAAATAAGAAGTCTACATTAGAACAAAAAAAAATAAATATTTAAGCTAATACAAAAATTCTGAATTTCACATAAAAATTCTGCAAAATCTAAGAAAAAAATTGTCACTAGGGTTATAAAATTCGTCATATAATTTTTTTATATAATTTTAGAATTTTTCGGAATTTCTTAATAATTTTAAAACTTCTTAAAAAACTTCTCAGATTTTTCATACGAATCTTAATCCTGGTGAAAATTTTTCTCATAATTTTTGAACAAATTGGAACATTTTTCAAAAATGCTCAGAAATATTTAGAAAGTCTACATCTCTTAAAATTTTTCATACATGTGTGAATTTTGAAATTTCTGAGATTTCTCATCCCATATAATTTCTAAACAAAAAATACTTTCAACTATTTTAGATTTAATAATATTTCATTAGAAATTATAGAACAAAATCTTGAAAAACACACACACATATTTTTTTTAGGATATTTCATAATAAAATAACATGTATGAAAAATTCTGAGGAAAGATGTAAACTTTCTAAGTATTTCTGAAAAGTATTCCAATTCGTATAAAAAAAATCTCAGAAAGTTATAAAATTATAGAGAAATTCTAAAAAATTCTAACAAAAATTTTCACCAGGGCTTTCTTCGAAATCGAATTCTTTGCATCTGACTAATATAAAGATTAAATAGTTAAGATTGATCAATAAAAGATGTTCTGATGTTTGATTCGAAGATTAGATATCGACGCGAGAGTTTTCATACCATATAAATATACGCCCATATTTTTCTACAGTTCATAATGTCATTTGTGCTGTTTAATCAAACACTAAATCGGAACGGCGACTGTCGGAATAATCACATAAATTAACTTACGACGAGCCGTACATAAAGTACGACCGTTCTAGGACCAGTATTCATAGTCGATTCTTATTTTAAAATGTCTTAAGTAATGTCTTAAGATGATAATACGGCTCTCTAATTGGTTGATGGCATCTTAAGATGATACTTAAGACGATCTTAAACATAAGAATAAACTATAAATACCGTGAATAACTAAGACCGTGTCTTTTACTTCACACAGAAAGATGAAGCTGATATTCGGGCTTATCCTGATCTGTTGCAACGCCTGGGCAACGAAGACAAGCAGTAAGCACATAGCTATATTTTTTCCCTTGCTCCCTTGTATTTCTTCTATATTTCTCTAGAGATACGGCAAGCAATATATTTTTCCAGAAAAGTATAGATCGTTTTCATATTTATTTCACTCTACCTTTGCTTTACGCATTTCCTAATCTACTATTAAATTATCCGTTTTCAGACGTTCTTCATTAAAATACTTCTTTTGACACACAGATATTTTCGATAGAAAAAATTTTAGTAGCCTATTTTTGAATAATTTATTTATCGTGTTCGATGTATAATTTCGTTTCAATTTTTTTTTTAAATCTTTCGCGCCTGGTGGGCACCAAAAAATACGTATTTTTCATAAAAATTAAAATAATGAGTTATTTCTGAGTTCATTTTAAAGATCATCATAAGGACAATTTTTAAAAAATTGCTACTTAATTTAAACATGGCGGATTCAATGTCGCGAATTAAAATGTTAAATTTTGTTGCATTTATGTGTAAGTTGACATCAGTGGGTCGTTAAAATAAATGATGCGACTTATTTAAAATAAAAATATAAGATACATTCCAGAAACTTATTTAAAACAAGAAATAGGAAATAGTATTTTTTATAAAAATTTCAAATAAATAGTTATTTATGATTTTGTTTATATGAATGTACATTGAGTCTTTTTATGTATTTAGTTATAACTGTATTATACATATATGAAGTTCTTCAACAGAATCTTCAGTAGCTAAAAATCTTCAATCTGGCAGGCAGGTGATAGGTAGATTCACGGCGCCATCCACCACCACTACCACTTTACAACTGATGTTTGTTTTTTGATTGTTGATTTCAATAAAGAAAGCCAAATTTGCCAAATCCAAACCAACAGTAAAAATTTATTTAAAATACTTATTAGAATTAAGTAATTTCTTTTTTTTCTATTTAAAACTGTGTGTCCATCATTTTACAAATTCTTTTATCTTTGAAAGAAAGAGAACGAAAGAGTGGGAGAAATACATGATTCAATTGCATTCTACTGTGAACCGATTATGTACAAATTTTCACTTTGCAGCATGTGATGTAAATTTGATGGAAGATATTCTCATAAAATTTAAAACTAAATTGAAGACTGGAGACGAGAAACTTGGACTTCCGGTTATTGATCCATACCGGGCGGATCAGCTAGACATCAATCTTAACGAGGATATAATAAAGTGCGTGCCACTTTCAATTTTTTTAATTAAACGGTATTCACGATATAAATGAAACTGCAAAATCAAACATCGCATGGATCCAACATCTTTCATTCGTTAAATTTTATTTTGCCATAAATCTGTAATCGTTCAGTTATCTGTCACTTATCTTATTTTTAGTAAAATCGCAAGCGTTGTTCAATCAATATTTTTTTTCTAATAGCTAATCCGCGTCGTGTCACTTAAAAAAGAACAAAGTATGTGTACGTGTACGCACAAGATTACATGATTTATAAATCTTTTTTTATATTTCTCATACATTCTCAGCTTGAAAGCGACTTTGAAGAAAATCAGCATAGATGGCTTATCTGAATATGACATCATTAAAGCTAACATTAAACGCAACATGAGTCAACATATATATTCCACGATTATTCATCTTTCGTGGCCGCTGATAGTCGTGAGCACCAACTATTCCGCAAACGGCAATGCCGATGTATTAGAAATTTACGGCAAGGGACAAATGAAGTGAGTATTTGATCCTCGATGATCGAGAATCGAAACCGAGATAATTTCGGCAAGTTCAATTTTAAGAACTTTTTTAAATAAAAAAACTCTTATTGAGATGCTGTCTTATTTTATATTAACTTATTTTAGCATGAAAATGCTTCTTCTTAATAATTTCATATCTTACAATACAACTTTCTATCTATCTTAAGCCTCAGCAGACAATGCAGAATTTTACTGCTTACAAGTAAACCTACCCAAGGGTCACTCTTCGATTTTGATGAAACTTTGCACATTTCTAGGGCGATGAAAAATAATCGACACGT
>QKQZ01025567.1:0-12821 GCA_003595255.1 Solenopsis fugax
ATGCGCCACACTCGCGGCGCTCGCGCAAAAATGAACCTTGCGCGCGCGTTCACGAAGGCTCAGAATCGCGTGCGAGCCTCTTGCAAAGAAATGATGTCGGACAAACGTACATACGTGCCGCGTTTGTTCCGAGAAAGCTCCAACTGTAACGATCGCGAGAATATGCCGCGAAGATTCTCGCCTCTCAGCTATTTACTCCGAAAATAGCGAAAGTCGAGCTTCGCGTGAAATGCATTCGTCTAATTTCGATGCGTACCAAGTTCTCGCGCTACGCCTTGAACTTGACTAGCTCAGATTTCGCATCGAATTTGGCGTTTCGTCACTCGGATTGATTAATCTGGACTTGATTATTATCGAACTAATGGGCTGGTTTCACCGACTCCCATTAATTTAGTCAATCAATCAAATTTATACATTGTTAACTGCGGAATTTGTAACTGGATCACCCCTAACCTAATTTTTTAATAAATTTGTAATAAAGAAATTCAATTATTAATTTTTAACATTATAATATTTTACGTAAATAAATTATAATTTGCAGAAAACGGACAAAAGAACAAAATAATTGCAATTTTAAGTTTTGCAGTTGGCTATTTTTAAATTTAATCGCAGTTGATGAAAAATAGCAATGTGAAAAATATCACGAGAGAAGAGAGTCGTTTCGTTTAGATACATTTATTGGATTCTTAGGGATACAAGAAGCGGCTGAGATTTTCCTCAGTTTTTCCGATATCAACCTACATATTGCTCATGTAGTCATCGCGGGTCAGTTTCGAAATTATTGAACGAAGTCGCGAAATTTTCGAATGGCCGATTTCAGTTGCGATTCACCTCGGCTTGGGACGCTCCGCGCCATCCGCCGTGCATTCTGAAAGCGCGACGCGACGGTAGCTCGAGTGGTTGTCGATAGTTCCGCGTGTATCGATAACACAGCTCCCTGCGTGTTTTCTCGACTCCCTCGCTCGCGCAGCAGCAACAACCGCCTTTCGTCGCGCTCGCCGATAGCCGTTTGCTTTCTCGATGCGGAGCTAAAGCGCAATTAATTAATAATTAACGTTACGAGTGACAACAATCGACCTGGCTCGTTTACTTTGATCCGACGCTCGTTTGTTTATCGTTGGACGGCCAGCGGTTATTTAGTCGCGGTGACCGCGCTGGAAATCGGAATTCGCGAAACAATGCGACCGGTTATTTGAGAATGCTCAGCCGCGCGCGAGCTGCGCGAGAGCGTTAGCAAACACGAGGTGAGTTACACGGTGGAGCGAGCGGCCGTTGCGACCCCGCGGGACGATGATAAACGGCCGGCGCGTGGCCGCCTTATCGACTATCGCGTGATATTCGTGAGAGAGATGTCAGGCTGATCCTGAAGAGTAACACCGTAAAGATTGAAGTACAATCTCTTGTCATATATTGTTATTTTCTAAATAAAAATTTCTTTGTTGAGACTTCCCTCTCCGCAGGGATGGTCTGCAGATTTTGGATCTAGTCTAGTGAATCTATAGATCCGACACGGATTACACACTGCAAACTGGAACAACTAAAATGTGCCCTAATATATTTTGAGTGGCTTAATAATTATATTTGTACATATTATTTTTATAATTATTAAATTAATATTTTCATATATAATTGTTAAATTAATGTTTTCATATTAAAAAATATATATATGTATATAATTATTAGGTCAATCAAAATATGTTAGGGTATATTTTAATTAATCTATTGTAAACTTTCACACTTATATACAGAAAAAAGTCAGTCTCCTGTTAAAAAAGCGGTTACATAATTTTTAATTTTCTTTTAAATAACAATTATCTTTGCAAAGAATATTTTCTTAACAGTAATCTTAAAATACACTTACCATTTATTTGAAACCAGTAATATTAAATTTCTGTGTACACACAGAAAAGTATATATTTGAATTAAATAAATATTGCTTATTTCAAATATCCGCAAATCTAGCATAAGCATTAAATTTATTGAAAATATATTCTGAAATGAAGTAATTTATTATTTCCATCAAGAATATTAAGTTAAAAAATCAATTTATCTATTATTCTGACATTTCTTTTCAATACAATTTTATAATATTCTTCGAAAGAGTATAAATTCTTTTTTACAATATGTGGTGATAAATTTTTCTAAAATTTGTGATCAATATATGGAAAGAACAATTTTATTGCAGCATTTAAAACTTTAGTTAGGCACAAATCACAAAATAATTGTTGGGCCATCAAAATAATTAAATGGGACGCCCAAGCATGATAATATTGTTTCAAATAGTTTTGACATTCTAGCAACTAAGTTAAACATCCGATACAATTTTATTTAATGGTTCAACATAATTATTCTCAGATTTGTATTCCAGCAAAATTGTTCTTTCCATGTATATTTTAAGACAATACTTTTCAAGAAAATATTTTTTGTTAATAATAATTATTTACGAAAAAAAAGAAGTAAATTGAGTAAACATTCTTAGTAATAAAATTGGTATTTTTCTGTGCACAGGCACATTTCTTACATATATTTATTTTTTTATTTTATCTTTTAACAGAAAAATTTCTATGAAAAATTATATAAACTTCTCCTGTGGAACGCTTTCTGAATGTTGCAAGGAATGCACAATTACTTTTTGATCGTGGAACTAATCTTATTATTTTATTTATATTTTATGCGATAACTACGATTTTTAAAGCGATAAATTGGAAAACTGACAAATTTAAGGAATTAGGTTACGCAGCCATTTATTCATTTTCATAAACTTGGAATTGTTCCACTTTTCCCTTTTAATAATTTTGCAATTGATGCCATTAAGCTTATCGTTAGATTCATCGTATAGATTTTTGATAAATGATTCCGCGTAAATAGCATTTATTGAGTAAAGGGTTGGGGGTAATTCTGTCTGTATTTGTCTTTATACGAAATATCAGTGGAAGCGTAATGGAAAGTTCCATTGCTCAATTAACTGGAAATAGTTCACGATGACTCAACGAAAGTAATCCACCGCACCCGGAATGCTTTTGAAACGCGTTTATCGCATTACGATCGTAGCGAATTGAAATTTCTCTCCCGCGATACTAAAATTGTGACTTTTAAATGCGTTGAGCAATTTTTCAATCTATAAATCGCGAGAAATCTATAAATTGCACAATATCGTGTGTCCATATATTATTGATATTTAATACTTTTTATATTTTATAAAATAAATTTAAATATGCGTATTTTTATCTTTGATAATTTCGTGATTAAATATTAGTTTCCCTTATCGAGAAATCCTTCGTTATAGATTCAACTTAAGATTTAAAAAGTGTTTTTTTGTTTAATTTTCCGCGAATCGATTTTTTCAAAATAAATGCATGCGTGCGTCGCGCGTTTCGATCGACTAGTCTCACAGTGCTTACACACTGAAAGAAAAGAATGATTGCAATTCCCATTATTTAACTGTAAATTACAGTCATTTTCGATGCTATTTATAGTTATTTTAATCATGCAAATTATAACTGTTAATTATTATTACAATGTAAATAGTAAACAAATTGAAAAAATAGTTGTATTCATTATAATTGCGATTGCATTCATTACACAGAAATGTCTATTATATTTTTATCCACATCTTGTTGTTTTACTATATTATATAATAATATTTGAAATTGTTATAATTTATACAATTTTTTTATAGTTGGTAGAAAAATTCAGGAATAACTATAAAAGTGGATCTCCTAACTTTAATTATGTTACTATATTATTATAGTTACAAATATCAAACACTTCTCTCAATTTAAGACGGAGAGAACAATTGCTCTCGAGAACAATCGAGATTATCGCCTATTTTCGGCTAGACCCCGCGTTTGTCCTCTCCCCCGGGCGCGCGCCATTGATTTTAGCTCGGGGACTCTCCATGGCGTTGCCGAGGCGTGGTGAAGCTCACGATTGAAACAACCGACCGATTCGCCAAATATACGCGCCGCGTATATTTAGCTGGAAAATTGAATCCGTGCCAGAGGATACAGCCCTGTAATCCGATCCTCTGTCCGCCGGCGAAGGGGGATGTTTTCGCGTTCCCGCAGGATCTACACGTGCGCGACCGCGTCATCCGCCCGAAAATAATTATTCTTATCGAAGAGCCGCGAAAGAATCGAATACGCTTGCCCGGCGAAACGCGCGGATTACGCGACGATCTTCAATTCACATCTTGCAACGCGAAATTTCCTACCTCTTGTTCAATAACGTGTGTCGTCGGGTTATGCAACGCCTGTGTGGCAGAGCGTGCAATATTTGACTTTATAATTACGACATACATCATTAATAGACTAATATTGACAGTAGAGGGAATATTAATTTAACGTTGTATCGCTTTCTCCGTTCTTATTATATTAAAAAGTTTCAATCTTTCTACATTTCAATCTCTGACGTTGAATATCTTAGCAGTTCAGCCCGGAATAAAACTTCCGTCAAAGTAAAATCCACTTGGAATTAAATGAAAAATGAAGTTTTATATACCCGTAAAAATGAGAATTTTCAGTCTTCAATGTTAGATCGTCATTAATTAAAAATTAGGTTGGAAATATATTTCTTGAGTTAATTCCGAATTCATTTTAAAAAGTCTTTCGTTTAAACTTACCCGGATATACAAACAGTGTGGAGTTACTGATTGCGTACCGGTTTCTTCAAGCGTACTCCTTCAATATTTTACATTTTTACTTAATATAAGCAATATTTAATGACAAAAATAAAAAGCAATAAAATAGGTCATATAGATAAAAATTTAATAAGTCTTATCTTGTTTTGTTTATGCTATCAGCATTTTAGAATATTAGGTCTGATGTAAATTTTTCGTCAATTTATGTAGTTGGTAATAACTAAAGTATTTATGCAATTTTATTTTAAATTGTTATATTTTTATAAAAGAAGATTTATTGTAGAATGTTTTACATTTATTGTATATACATATTTACAATTATTGTAAAAATTAAATCGATATTTTGTGCACTCTTTGAAGTTTCCTAACTCGCACCATCACAAATTTTACTACAATATAAATGATACTAATGTGAGATTGATGATAGTAAAAATAATAATTGATATGAATAAAAATATTTCAATTACAAAATTAAATTGAAATCAATTTTATGAATTTTATCTCAGTGTCCTTACTAATTTTTCATTATTGTTATTTATTAATTATTGAATATTTGAATTTTATCGCTTTTTTAAAAAGATATTAATATATTAATATTAATATAAAGTATTAGTTGATTTCTTATATTTTTCATTACTTCAATTTATAAATACGATATTGTCGAAGATGATATGATTTAAGAGATCATAGGCAACCGATTTCATAAATCACACCTTTCGCAGTACAAAAACTTTTAACAAATTCGTTATTAATTTGTTATTACTGAAAGGTTTAACATGTAACAATAGATGCTTGAAACATCAAGCTACGATTTCGAGGTTTATTTTACATCCAAATCAGTAATATATAATAAACGTATTTGGCAATTCTCTATATTAAGATTAGATTACTATCTCGTTCCACCCTTCAATCAAATCAAACATTTGTTATTCGTGTTGGAAATAGATTTACATCTATTGAGAAGAATGTCTAAGAAGAGTACCATTACTTGGATATTAAAGACCGCACGGTTAATTAACATTATGCTAATTACGTGCTTATCGCGGAATCGCGATCCATCACAGACACTTCCATGATCTCAGTCTTTAAATGTCCTTTGATCCATTTTTGAGACTTGAAAGAACGGTGCTACAATCTTTGATGTAGATTCTTGAACTCCGTCTTTTCGTCGTTTACACGAGAAGATCCAGCGCGCTTTTAAACACTGCCATGTTTATGCGCCTGTTAAGATCTCTCACTGATCTGACTACCGGATGGCACGTGTATACTTACCGTAAGAGAAATACACTGTCATGAATTTTTGACTGACAGGAAACAGAAGCATGTGAGAGGATATGAAAAAGATAAGGATGATGGCGTATACAGAATTTATGTAAAAAGTTTTCAAGTATTTTGCTCAAATTTCGATGTGAAATCGATAAATATATATCTGGAGAAATCTGACGGAAGGCGATATAAAAGTATCCGAATGTCAACTAGTATTTTATTAATTTCCAATAATTCTCGCGGATTATATATAAGATATATTAATATTTAAACGAATCATGCATGAGGCGTTTGACAGTAATCAAATATCTCTGAATATAATTTAAGAATAAAAACTATAGAATTGAAAGCTGACGTATAAAAATAACGTTTTAGTCTATGAATGTCGAAAAAACAAATATTTTTACATGTAAAGGACAAAAAATATACATGGAACAGTTTTGCTGAAATACACTATTAAAAATGTCGTGAAATTCAATGTATTTTTAAGTTACATATTAAATTTTATAATATTCTATAATTGAAAAGCATGTGCATGAAGTTTAGTGCATTTTGACAACATTAAATTTATATTAAATGTACATTAAATGTTTTGCTTGAAATTTGCTTCCGTTACATTACGTTAAATTCTGTTGCCAATTTTTTTACAGTTTATTTAAAAATTGTAGCTAGATCTAAACTGTAGCTCTGAAACTAATTTTGCTGGATCAAAATAATTATGTAGAACGCCCACGATGGTAAGCAATGCTGTAAAAAGTTTTGACATTTTAGCAACCAGTCTGAGCATCTTCATAATTATTTTGATGATTTAACAAAATTATTTTCAGATTTATATTTAACGAAATTTGTAGGTATTTCAACAAAATCGTTTTCTCCATTTGGGAATATATGAATTATTAATAGATAAAAGAGAAAATATTTCTAGTTATACAAAATTCTATATTTATAAAATGCGATTATTAAAAATATCTCTTGAGTGCGGTTTTTAAATTAATTTTTTAATCTAATGTACAATTTAATTTTTCTCGACGAAAAACGTTTGGTCAGATAGCGGGATATTCGCGTCTTGAAGTTGCTCGAGATAAATTTGTTACGTTTCTTATTTCCGAGTCGCTCCGGAACGTAGACAGCTCGGAATTCGCGTTACTCTTTTTACAGCCGACTGCCGCCCTCCTGAATTTTATTTTGCAGCTGCGTCTAAGAAACATTCGACCTTAGCGGGAGAGCCAATTCGTCAAAGCATCGTAGTACTTGTCTCGCGATTTGCAAAAAGTTTTACGCTCGCATTTCTTGCTATTCTTAGTCCAACAAATAATTTTAATGTTGCTTTGCTTCTCTGAATGTCATAATGAAACTACAGAAAAAGAAATGTCGAGAATTTCTTTCGCTGCGACAAGAATACATTGCGTTTTAAAGATACGCAATTTTTTGCTTTTATTTTATTACCTTACAAATCGGGAGAGCATTCTCAATAGAGTTTAAGAATCCTCTTGTGTAAATCAGCAGTGATTTTAGAAGAATTTTGTGACTCATTGGTACTTTCAAGAGTGTCAATATTCATTGATAAAAAGAATTTGAACAGCGTCTAAGAATTTAGCTATATGAGAAAATGATTTTATGTTGGGCCATCAGGATAATTATGTCCAAGCATGATAATGTTGCTGCAAACAATTTTGACATTCTAGCAACCAAGTTAAACATCCCGTACAATTTTTTAAATGGTTCAATGTAATTATTTTCAGATCTGTATTATAACAAAATTGTTTTTTCTATGTAACTGTTACCAAATTTGATAATAGTTGCCAAATTCTTTTTTCAGTGATTGACAAATATGCCATTTCTTTTCTATCAACCTATCGTGTTACAATTACTGCTATCTGACATAATTTAATTAAAACTTCAATATGATTATGTATAACAAAAAGAAAGAGGAGAGATTTTGCATGTTTAATAAGGAAAGCAAGAGCTTTTTGATGTAACTTATCAAAAGAGCAGCGCGTTGTATCCGCGGTGTTATGTATCGGCATTTCAAACTTTGCGCCATGGATAAAAGCTGCCACACACGCTTCCGAACGTATTTTGTCGTACAATATATGTTTTAAGGGGAAAAAGAGCGCGAGCGTGTCCGCCCCTAGTGCGCGAGGTAAAACATTCGTGGTCGTGGATCGCGTGTTCACTACCGCCTAGCTGTCCTCGTTAATCTGGTCGTCGTGTGTAACCTTAAGGTCGTCATGATATATCGGAAGCAGTTGTAAAACCACGTAAACTAACTTTGAAAAACTTGAAAAGACTCACGACGAGTATTACGGATCCAAGGCATCAAGCATGTTTTGTACGCGTTTCGCTGGGAAGATTGAGCACTCTTTTCAAATCGTCTTTGAAAAAAGATTCAGGTGGCATGCTCAATACATCTGTTCAAATAAAAAAATGTGAACGATTTCTTCATTCAATGTAAATTCGGCTGCATTACATTTTCAGTACAGTCACAATTTTTTGACTGCAAAAAAGTTAATTATATAATATTAAATAATATAAAACAAAATTTTAAGATAAATAAATGATTAGTAAATATTGTGATATGTATAGTTCTTAATCAATCTGAATAACAGACAGAATTTATATCTGTTTGTGAAAGTGAGAAAGAAAATTTTTCTGTGGCGCCTATTTATGTTAAGGCCAATCATACTTGTCATAAAATTTGACTATATAATCGAGACCTAAATTTTCTAGAAGAATTGCTAAAATGTTACTGCTATAAATTCTATATGTGACAAACAATATTTTAGTAGATACAAAAAATAGCGATAAATTGTGACACAAATCTACCTACATCAGCAAAACATTTTTTTTGGTACTCTTTTATTTTGAATGAGATGAACAAACTTGTGATTACAAAAATTAATCTAAAATTTTTATCGTTATATGTAGCGATTTATTCAATTTATTTTGCCCAAAATTACGGTTTTGCTAAAGTGTCTAAAAATTTAGTTGACTACAAATCTGAAAATAATTTTGTTAGGCTATCAAAATAATTATGTTGGACTCTCAAATTGAATTGGTAGAATGTCTAATTTTTCTTGCAGCATTGCTCATCATGCTTGAACATCCGTCAATTATTTTGATAAAATTATGTTCAGATCTATATCCAGCTAACTATTTAGATATTTCAACAAAATCGTTCTTTCCGTGTGAGCACCACACGTGCATTACATGTTGCATTGGAAATACTAGCGCAGATATTTCTTCTATAAATTCACCCTCTCTTTTGAGTGGCAAGGAGGTTCAAGTTAAATAAAGAGCTATATCTCATCACGCGGATTCATTTTAGAATCTTACTGAAAATTAATTATTCTGTCGCAACTTTGGCACTCTTCACGGCACTGCACGACTGACACATGGATGAGGCATTGCAGGTGCGAAGCATCGTATTCGCGTGACGGTATTTTTCGACACTAACTTTAGATTATCCGAAATATCGTGTTTGAAATGGGGGAACAGACAAAATATAACGTTCCGGTTTCGAATATTTCGAAACATTTCGCCGATAATACCGTCCCCATTAAAAGTTGCTTTATTAATATTTCCTCGCGTGAGAGAGGATTGCCTACGCGACGGTCGCGAATTGAATTCTCAAGACGTTTATGGCCCTTTGAAGAGCTTTTAAAATTGTAATGGCGCGCATCTATTAAACTGACGGCCCATTAAGAAGGGAACTCTCGCCGCAATTACATGACCGATCCTTTAAAGAGACGCACACGTCGCGCGTGCACGACGATGGCTAAATCGTCAGCGGGCGGGCGTAATTTTTTGACAGCCTCTAAAGAGACTTCGCATGACGACGAACACGAGTTTCGAGTTTCATGTCTAGTGAACCACTTGTATCTAGGCACAAGTATTTCCAGAAAACATCGAGATGGATGTCTGAAAGATGTCTCATTCAAGACATATCTAGAAGTTGGTTTTGTTGAAGATGACTTTGTAGGATTTCTATAAAATATCTATCTATACACTGAGAGAAATGTTTTGTAAAATCAACCAAAGTTTGGTTGATTAGAGATCAAATGAATTTTATAGTGATAGTTACTAAATATATAGTTGTTTTGTAGTCTTAACCAAATAATTATTTTCATACAGCAAATTACAAAAAGTTTTTAGTTTTTTTGTAAAATGTAACAAAGTTTTTGGTACCAGTAACTATAAAATTCATTTGATCACTATATTACCAGATTTCTCTCAGTGTAGACATTTGAATGATATTTTGAGAGATATTTTTAGATCCGCTCCTTTTGGATTTTTAAAAGATATCTTTCAGACATCTCCAGATATCTGAATGATATCTCAAAATGTTGCATAAGATCTAGATTTAGATTTAGATTGCTACAAATATTTTTTCGCAAATTTAAAAAAAACTTATCTCAACGCAGAAAGAACGGTATTACTGAAGTACCTAAAAATTTAGCTAGATATAGATCTGAAAATAATGTTGTTAGATAGACCATCAAAATAGTTATTTAAAACCCTCAAACTGAATTTTTCACAGTCTTGTTCATCATGGTTGAACGTTCTTCCTAATTACATTGTATAACACGAATTTTAGACCACAACCCTGAAAAAATGATTTTTATAGATTTTTTGTCGCGCTGAAAACGAATCTGCTAATAAAGTTGCTTTATCACATTTTTTATCTATTTTAGTTCAGAAGTATCCAAAAGTGCCATTTCTGGCAATTTTAAATCCAATTTTCTCAAATATGTGACATGATTGTACATCAATTTTGTTTGCGATTTCATTTTCAGTAACAAAAAATCTATAAGAATTATCTTGTTTAATTTGTGACCTAAAAAGAAGTTTAAATTCACACTGTTATTTTGACGGTCCAACAAAATAATTTTTTGATCTGTATTTAGCTAAATAATTTAGATACTTCAGTAAAACCGTTCTTTCCGTGAATACATGGCAAGAGAATACACCTTTTAGAAATCTAAAAAATATCTTTTTATTCATATGGATTAAAACTAACACAGACCGCATTTTTAAACAGCTGTCAGCATAATTATTCCGTAAATTAATTTTGTGATCCTTTTGAACGCAACAAGATACATCAATTCGCGATGGTCCATTATCATTGTTGATCAATATCGATTAGAGCCTGGACAATAGTTTGCCGGTCGGTCGTGTATTGATCGGAAACGGACGAGCAAATTCGTGCAGAGAGCGTTGGTGGCATCGGTTGAATCATGTTACGCAATACGGCAATGACATTTCTCATTATAGAAGCTTTGAACTTGTTTATCTCTCGCTGCATGATAAATGTCACTTCCATGTTGCGCAATACGCTTCGATTGTATCGCGAGGCGATTTTCTACAAATGTAGGAAATTAAATTCCGCGGCGACGCTGACGTGACGCGAACTTTTGTCTCTCTCTCTTTTTTCTGTTTATTTTTAATCACCATCGCGCTCGCAATTGGACGATGTTTTGAATCTGCTTTCTACATGTCAAGCGAGATTATCGCGACGTTAGCGATGAATCACTAGGCTCACTAGTGGGTTCTCAGTGCCACTCGCTCTCGTAGTCGCCATGGAAACGCCTCTTCGAGATTCTCTCCTGTCGAGTGTAGGCAATTTCACAAGAGGTACACGATGTTATGTCGATCCTTGGGACAGTGACACCGATCGTGATGCCGAGTGATACAGATCTGCCGATCGCGCCGGGGGCCTATCGGCCAGCAGCAATTTGTCTCTTCGCTTAGCTTCCAATCTCTCTCCTCTCCGAGGATATCCTTTTCAAGGAAAGGATTCGCGAAATCTTTCGTTGGTCGCAGAAAACATATCGCGATCATCTTAATTCATTTGATTACACGCGCGATTCTTTCTTATTTCGTCGACTGATCCGTTCCATTCAACCGTACGCTGAATCTGGTTCTCTCAGAGACCGATAATCACGCGGACGGCATCTTTTCTTGCCAGAGGGCGAAACTTTCCCTTATTTTCCTCCATTAAAGGCGGCGTCTGTGATATCGATACTTAAGGAACAGTCCTCCGATGGTATTAAGGGATATAGAGAGGCTAAATCGGAACGCTTCGTTCGGAGCGATCCTCGCGAAATCCCGCGCTCCGAGCGATGAGCGATTCATCGTGCTTTTCTACCCGGGAGCAGATCCCTCCGCGTCATCCTCCTGTCGTCGGCGGCTTATAGCATCCCCCGTTCCTCGTCGTCGCCGCGTCGCGTCGCGTCGCCTCCGGGATCCCGCGGCCGGGGCCTCCCGGGTATCGTAAAAAAACGAGAGGTTGGAGGAGAGGGGTACGGATTCGGAAAATCGAAGACGACCTATAAACCGAGATCGTCATCGCCGCGGTACAACGGTCGCTATGCGCGCCGAACTCCCGTCGTTTCCTCTTTCTAGAGGAAATATTTTATAGCCGAGACGAGTATAAGAGACGTAGCCTGAATTTTTCCAGAAGAAACAGCTCATACGATTTTCCTGCGATGCGGTCTCTATTTCCTTTTTTCGGAACATTTCATTTTCATGGCGATTTCGCGTAGCTCACTTGAGTACCGCACTTGTGAGTTCGGTGAATTTTTCTTGCCGACGTTGCTTTGAATTTCAATTCAAGATTAAGCGTACTCATTATTAATGGCGAGTTATGTGGGCACCGCTATAAATATACATTTTGCGTGACCCAGTGCGGGAAATAAATAATTTAATGCGCGAGATCTACATGCATGACAAATGTTTGTCGAACGGAAGTGGAATTGTCGTCGGCAGTTAATAACGCAAATAATAACTGGCCGACAATAATAATACACCGCCGGCGCACTCATAAACCCCCGAGCTAACCGGGCCGTTAATCAAATATTCATTAGATCGTCTAGATGCAGCATCATTTAATTATTAAATTCATATCCGTGATTTT
>QKQZ01025581.1:0-16416 GCA_003595255.1 Solenopsis fugax
TGAAGAGTAAATGTTACACCAAATATACTCTACTATAATTCATAGAAACTTATTAATATGAAGCGAATTAATTTCTTTTTCACCTACAAAGGTAAAACAACTTTGTAGATGAAAAACCTTAACTTTCTTGCCGTTATGTTAGTACAAGATACGTTTATCATATGTATTATGTGTTTGATAAAGTTAAAAATTGATATATATTTTATGAAAATTAAAATTAAAATTAATTTTTCTGACTGAAAAAAATTGAAATCTCATGGTTTAAATTACGTGAACTCTATAACATTACAGTTATATACTATTTGCAGATGTATAATCGGAGGTAATTGTATTTAAAAACAACTGAAGGTATATGTCAACCAGATGCACTTAAGATCGAAAGATAATTTTAAAAATCGGTTTTTATTTCTTTTCGACACGGTTTTCCACCAAATTGAAAAATCTGGAAAAAAATATCGAATATAATATGTCATACAACTTACCCACTGAATTTTTTTAGAAATGGCCAATTTTTTAGATCAAGAGAAAATGCGATTTCAAAAATTCTAGAATTTTTTAAAAACAGAATTTTCAGCAAAGAATGACAAAAAAATTAGAGCTTATGTATATGGATACTTTTTATAATCATGAATTTTTTTGTAAAGGTTAATTTAGATTTAATAGAGAAAAAAAATATTAATGAAAAATCACATTTCTTGCGATATCTTAAAATTGTGGGGGTCTTTTGAGATGAAACTTGGCACAAAATTTTTTTTTATCTAGATGGATATTTTGCTCCATATAACGATTGATTACGAGCGGGGCCCAAAATTACTCTACTTTTATTACGCTATACCCTTTATAGAGACGCTATTGCTTGAAATTCAGTGAGGAACAAAGATAAAATTACTCCTGTGTCTATTTGTGTCATTTGCTGAAGAGCGACTATGTAAAGTATTTTTAATTGTGTTACATGCATGTAACATGTTTATATTAATTATATGTAGTTATATGTACATATAAAAGCTATATGAGCTGTGTTCTAAATTCTAACTTTTTTAAGGATAAGACTAAATATAGGACTTAGATCCAAAGGCATTTTGAGTAACATCAATATCAAAAGGATTATTAAAGAAAAAGATTAGTTTACATATTATACAATTTTATTTAGGTCTAACCAATCACATTAAAACTGCATTTGGAAACATCAGATGAGTATCCTCATGTATATCATTTTATCCTTATTGTTTACCGATTGTTAAATAAAAATAAAATGATACATAACGCCACTCGGGTGATGTTTGCAAGTGCAATCTAAATTGACAAATGAGTTTCAAATATGTAAAGTAATTATAAAAATAACTATGTGACGTGGTCGGCTGCTATCAAATGGCCGATGCAACGCCAGTCCGGTGAAGAAGTGAGTCTTCTCAGGTTTTCGGGATCGGAAGGGCACATACTTAACACTGACTTTAAAGCGACTGAGCAAATATATTTTATGAAAAAACTATTTGAGAGAGTACGTTATGCAAAGTGATGTAAGAACAAAGGGATAGCTCTCGGCGTGTGCACTCAATGTTATCTGGTTAGGTAGTGAATAGTAATGGCTGCTTCTTCTTGTTACTGCTTCGGTTCCGTCAACACCGCCTGGGTGTTCCCCAAGTGCCATTTAAGTGGCGTGGCTTTTGACCGCGTCGTAGGACTTTTCGCGTTACAACTATTAATTTAGTTACTAGTTACACAAATAATATAACTAAGTTAAGTTATAGTTACAAATGGAAAAAAAGTAACGAAGTTAAGATAAATTTACCAAAGAAGGTAACTCTAACTATAACTTCGTTACAAGTAACGAATTACTTCTCTAAAGATTCCAAAAGAATGGTAACTCTCATGTCTGTTACCTCTTCCTTATAAAATTGAATGCGCATTATTAGATAAGCGATTACAATCCAAACGAACTGAAAAATTACTTTCTATTATTTAACTGCTTTAAATAAATATTATTTGCAATTCGAAAACTAATTCTTCGTATATTATAATGAAATAAATAAATATATACTCACACGACTGAACATAGCATTCTTCATTTCGAAGAAATTGCAGGCTGTAAATACTACACGATTTTGTTGCAGCTGAATTGAAAAGTCATTGATCTCGTTTCTAATACAGTTTCCATCTACGTGTTTGCAATTCAGTAAAAATGCGTATATAATTTTTCCAGTCCTCTCGGATTCTTCACGCGCAACTGTGCAAATCCAGCATATCAGACCAAATTGCGTGGTATACAGAATACAAAAAATAATTTCTATTATCATGAATGAATGATCCACTCCATAGTCTAAGTAGATTCTCAATAGTATCGTCATCACCATGGTATAGCAATTCGCCGAGCAAAGGAGGAGATGAAGTCCGTGAATATCGTTTACCATGATGATGAGAACACAAATGTCTGAAAAAAAAACAGAATTTACGATTCAGCTGCGTCTCGATATAATCGCAATTTCTTAATACTTAGATTGTATCATATTAAATCTCTAGCAAAATAAATTTACGCTATCGAAATACAAAACATAATATTAGCGGAAACATACTATTATGCAATTCTCTGATGCGTGTAATCTTTTGAGCGATCCATGATGCATCAAATAGCGCATCCAACTGTTCGAGTAAATTATTTATCGTTTGAAATCTGCGATATAGTACATAAACGACAACGTCGAAGACGAAGCTGTTGATCAACGACTGGGATAACATGTAGTAAAACAACAAGTGGTGTGTGAAAATGTACTCTGAATGTATACAGTAATAATAAAGTACGTGCACAATCAGAGATAAAGGGCAGCAAACGAAAACCGCGAAAATTGCTAATGTTACCACTTTTATTACTGGCTGGTCATTGAAAGATATTTCCCTCCTGATCTTTTGATCGAGCTTCTTCATTTTGTCCATCAACTCCGGCCACTTGTCGTACTCCCTGATCCCGTGATAAACGTAGTAATACGACGATAGATAGCAAATCACCCAGTTCATGCAGAACATGAACGTGAACGTATTGTACGATAAAATGAATACATGAAAGATATCGCCAGTATCGCCGGTATTGCCGTAGATGAAGAAAGAGAAAATCGGGCCGATCACTACGTTAATGGAACACACGACTAAGTGAACCATACGTATGATTATCGTTACAGCCTTGGGACTCTTTAGCGGACGAGCCCAACCGACGCCAAATAGCCAAGAGGTGTACGATATTGGACGTAAGATGTGCTCTATTGAAGGTGAATTGTCTTTATCTTGTTCATGCATGGTATCCTCCATTTTCGCCTCGAATCTTGCTAATCAACACAAGCGAGTATGACTACTGACTACATTAAAGCTTTTCGCAACGCAGAATTCACTGGAACTGTTTCTTAGATCACCTCGAAATAGCTTCAAGAAAACCCCTCTACATGTGTTTCCGTTACATAATATCGACACACGTGCGTAGTATGTTATGAAAGCGATACGTCAATGTCTCACTGCAAACGCTTTAAAGCATTTCGAATGCTATCAATTTCTCAAAGTATTTCAGCAGTAAATATGACTTCATATAAATATATCAAACATATCAGCTCGCTATTACCGAGGAGGTAGTGTAACTGTAGTGTTTTGCTGTTCAAATTTACGAACCCGGCAAACTCATGCAGTTGCATCTATTGAAAAAGTTGTATGCACGTTTGTACATTGTTTGTATACCCACGGTAATCGATTCTGTCCTTCGGGAAATTTTTCAAACTGAGAAGTGACTACTATTCTTAATACTCATAGTCTATTATTAACGTAACGACAGAGCTTACGGCCATTCCGGCGGCTTATGATCCCTGACAAATCTTGTATTTTACTCTTTTTTTAATAAACCATTTACTGTGTACACCCACACACTATTCTTTTCGTTTCAACTCAAGTGTTAAAAATTCTTTAAAAAATTTTAATATCTAAACATTACGTTATATTTTATAAAATTCATTTCTTTTAATTATCAAATTTTAATATTTAAAAAAACTGTTCGTTAATACAAAGTACAAAGTTATTTCAAAGGAACTTGTGTTGCTAGGCTTCAAGATATTTAATAAAACACCATTGCTTCACCATACATTATTCCAAGCGAGCCCGAATGACATATAAAATTGAATAAGGGTTATTAGATAACCGATGATCACACCAACAAACTAAAAAATAAATTCACAACAATTAACTATTTCAATAAATATTATTTACATTACAATTGGTAAGATAATTCCTCGTAAATTATAATAAAGTAAATAAATTATATTAACTCATACCATTGAAAAGAGCATTGTTTATTTTGAAAAAACTGCAGGCTGTAAATGCTACTCCATGCTGTTGCAGCTGAATTGAAAAGTCATTAACCACGTTTCTGACACAGTCTCTTCCTCTAAGTTTTTGCAGTTCAATACAAATGCCTACATAATTGTTCCGATCTTCACAGATTCTTCACGAGTGAGCGTACAAATCCAGCAGAATTAAGTGACATATAGAATCCAAAAAAATTATGTACATTATAATAAACATGCAGTTTTCCTCCACTTCGAGCTAATCCTGAACTTTGCTGATTACAAGATTCCAATGTATTTTGCAAAAAACAAAGTAAAGATTTTTTGGATGTGAATCATTCTGAGAAGTGTGTAAATTCGTTTTGATGCATCATATAAAAATAAACAACAATGCATTACTTTAAAAGTTAATAATAATAATAACTTATTGATTGCATCGGTTTACAAGTAACAATAATATTTCTGCAATATTAGATTGCGAGTCATTGGTTGCTGACCGTAAACGTAACACAGTTTTAGGAACTTATCCAAATCTAATAAAATAAATATTTATCATATTTGATATATACACATGCAAAGAAGGAAAGGAGGGAGTCTAAAAATAGCCAAAAGATACACCTTTAAAACTTTTGCAATTATCATAGAGAGGACATACATTCATGAAAAAAAGCTTATTTACTCAGGAAATGTCGGGAAACCTTCCAAATATAGTAAAATAAGTTATTTGAACGCTTTGCAAAAAAAATTCGTTTTATTTCTAATGAGCGATAGATTTGAAAACTAATAATGTGTTTACACTTAATACATGTTGCACATGTTAAATACTGTAAGAATAACTATCAGAAAGACTCACAAATATATACATATATATAATACATGTATATATATGTAGATATACAGGATAGACATTTAACCGCTCTATGCAGATATCTCGAAAAATACGCAAAATATGAAAAAATGCTTCAGACAAAAATTGTAGGATTTAAATATGTTTATCTACTGATAAAATCAACAACTTACCTACAGTTTGACCTTTGGTGGTGTTATCGAGGGCAAGATTACTTTGAAATTTTTAATCCCCATTTTTTTTCATTCTAGTAGCTGAAGTTGAGACACTTTTAAAATATAATAATAAAATGTTTTTCCTTAAATTCTTTTCGAGTTATAAAACTTGCAAATTGAAATGTCCCACTCTATATATATAGTACATACATACATATAATATTATACATATATATTGGAAAGCGGCCAAATAACCTATTTTATTATTTTTGGAAGATTTCCCGACATTTTCTGGATGAATAAACACTTTTCGTGAATATTTCTCAACATGAGAACTGCAAAGGTTTTAAAGATATTCGTTTTAGCCCAATTTTGGCCCTTTATAGGCTCCCTTCTTTAATGTTCAACGATATATGCTAATTAAAAAGATTAAGAAAGTAAAATTTAATTTATTCATAAATGATTGTGTATGTGTTGTATTTCATTATACAAAATTAATTTCTTTAATTTGACAAAAGTTTAAATGTTTAAAAATTTGACACTTCTAAGAACCTCCAAATACTTTCACTATTACGTCTCCGTCCATACTTTCAGGTTGATGATAGAATTGAATGAACATTGTTAGATAAGTTATAACGATCCCGACGAACTGAAAAATAAATTTATTTGATTAAGATTTATTATTTACATTGCAATTCGAAAAAAATTCATTCTACGTAAATTGTAATGAATGAATTATATACTCACACCACTGAACAGAGCATTGTTCATTTCAAAGAAATCGCAAGCCGTAAATGCTATTCGATACTGTTGCAGTTGAATCATAAAATCATTGACTTCATTTCTGACACAATCCAGGTTTTTGCGCAAAAGATTTTCAGAGACGACGTAATTCAGATTGTGACTGCGGCGAGAATTTTGCTCGCTGTCCGGGTCTTTAAATGGCAGATACATCTCTAGATTCGATTGATTCCTCGTTTCGTTTATCTTATCAAGATTCACAGGCTTACAATTCAGTACAATTTCGTATATAGATCCTCCGATCTTGTCAGATTCTTGACGCGCGAGTGTGCAAATCCAGCACATCAGACCGAATTGCGTGATATACTGTATACAAACGATATTATTTATCAATATATACGAGTAGTTCCCTTCCATAATATCCGTGTAAATTACGAATAATGAAGCCACAACCATGGAAAAGCAATTCGCCGAACACAAGAGGAGATGAAGGCCGTGATTATCGTTTACCATGCTGACCAGATGACAAATACCTTTATAACAGAATTTACGTCTCGTTATCATCGCAGTTTTTTTTCGGAGATTGTATTAAATTAATCTTGAGCCATATAGATTTACTGTATAAACTACAATACAAAACATAAGACTTACCGGTATACAATTCTCTGATGCATTTAATCTTGAACACAATCTGTGACGTATCAGACAGCTCATTCAACTGACAGATCAAGTTATTTATCGTTTGGAATCTATAATAAAGGACATAGACGACAATGTCAAAAACGAAGTTGTTAATCAAAGACTGGGCTACCATGTAATAGAACAGAACGTCAGGCACGAAAAGTTTCTCTGGATTTGTAAGGTAGTACCACAGGATGTGCGCAGTTTGGCACAATGGACACCAAGCGAACGTCATCAGAATCGCTAGCATCTCCATGTTCTTTATAGGCCTATTATTTATGAGTGTTTCCTTCTCGATCTTTTGATCAAGCTCCTTTATTCTGTCCATTAGCTCTGGCCACTTGTTGTAGTGCCTGATCCCGTGACAAATGTTATAATACGCCGATACATAGAGCGTCATCACGTTCATTAAGTATGTGAACTTCATTATGTCGCTGTCAGCAAAGTCACTGCCAAATTTGATGAGGGTCATTATACCGTACACCACGTAAACGGTACATGCGGCCAGATGAACAATATGTATGATTATTGTTATAGCCTTGGAGCACTTTCGCGGGCGAGCAATGCCGACTCCCATGAGCCAGGAGATGTACGATATTGGACGTAAGATGTGCTCTACCGAGGGCGAATTGTCTTCAACTTGATCTTGGATATTTTCCTCCATTTTCGCCAATGTATCTTCTTGCTAATCGACGTGTTTTGCAAATCAGATATTAAATACATTAGAGCTCTCGCGATACAGAATATACTGAAACGTTTTGTTAGATTATCTCGAAATACCGCAAGAAATCCCTTCCATATGCGTCTCCATACACAATATCATCGCACATGCGTGTAATGTGGGGATAACGATGCAACTACGTTTGGCACGTTTCTTAGTTTCCACTGTTAGAGAATAAAGTGGGGGTTATAATGCACAGTTATAATAAGCAGAGCTCTGAATCGTGTTCTATTATGAAGTTCCAGTGTAGTCTTTAAATATCGAAGAGTGAAAATTAAACTTGTGTAATTGTTCGAATGATTTGCCATTCAATAAGAGTCAAAATCCTTTCTTATAGGAGTCTTATTCAATCCTGTAAAAGATAAATTTTTTTGTTAGATTGGCGAACACTCGAATATTGTACAAACTCAATTTTCATGTTTTTATAATGACGTTTCACTCTATGAGATTTAAGGAGTATTTTATAAAAAAAAAGTAGTAAAGTTTTCCTGGAAGTGAAACATTGTGTTGCTCTGACAAGCGCACATCATAATTTCTCCTTGGTGCTTCACGTAAAATAAAGAACGCTGTATTGTTTTTTACGTTAGATTGTGTGCCAACTGTCCATCATAAAAGGTTCGTAAAATGATTTAAGTGTTAAAATTTATTTTAGCTTTTTTTATGATATTTTTAAATATTAATTATTAAACAAATTATATATTTTATACTATAAATTCTTTTTATTCTTATTATTTTCCATTAATGCATAACGTACATATTATTGAATTGAGTAATTACATATATTGTTGGGTTTTTAATATTGTAATATTGTAATATTGTAATATTGTAATTTTAATATATAAATTATTTGTACCGCATGCACTAATATTTTGTACATTTACATTTTTTTTATTTTTCCCTCCTGTTGATATCATTTTTTCGCGGTTTCCGTTGATAAATACGTACATTATTTATTAAATGGAAAATCACTGAGAATACAAAGAATACTACAAACTTTAATATTTTTATAGCTAATGTTTAACAATATCGTAAAAGATTCTAATATTAATTTTAGCTCTTAAATCATCATCTTGTGTATTGTGTGTCCGATCAATTTCTATCTACGGAAGTTTCTTAAAATTCCGAAGTTCCCTAAATCCTTATCCCCTCCTAAAGTTTGTAATGAGAGATCTATGTGGAGCGATTAAAACCGTCAGTTTATTTTATGAATAGTAAAGTCCATTTTTGAGTTAGATATCAGTGACCCATTTGTGAAACATACTGTCGTCTTATTCTGAAGTGTACCTTGGACGCATTAAAATCCGTCTAGTCACACTTCACAGCGTCTCTAAATAGTTGTTCTAATAACATATTGTATTTCAGAATAAGACGACAACATGTTTTCATACTGACTATTTATAAATATTATTAAAGTCCGACCGGACCAATGTTAATACGATCTGAGGTTTATTTTTAATTTCAACTTTTATAACAATTAAGTTATCATCCAGATATGACAATTATAATAATGCTCTGTAATGACACACTGAAGATGATGTAATAATAAGGTCAAAAGTCTATAACTGTATTGCTCATTATTATTAATATCAGCACATATCCCCAGCTTAGCTTATTCTTCTTTCCATTATTTAAATTTAAAAAGCCATTAATATTGAATATTTATATATTTTTTAATTTTTTAAATATTTTTTTTTATTTCAGCACCAAGATCTTGTTACGATTGTTTATGGACCTTTTTCGATTTATATTGTATTGTATACAAAATCACGGTCTTGACTCTATTAATATAAGTCACTTTACTAATAATATTAATTATTAATAAAAGAATATGTTCATAAATTTTTAGTGATTTCTTTGATTACTTTAAATAAATAAAAAAATAGTCGGACGCAAGATACACATTACGATGACAAAAAAGTTTTCACATGGTATCTTGGGTTAATAATTATATTAACCTAAGATTATTGTCTTGTCTATTAATATGTGGCAATAACGTCACCACAATTCATAAAGGGGGGATTCACAATTCTTCCTGATTAGAATATAAATCGATTCTTTATTGCATTTTTTGAATCCTACATGTGTAAAAAATTAATCTCTAAAGCGGTTTAAAAAAATACGATTTTGAGATAACAAATATTTTCTAAAACGCAAGGCGAAAATAGTGCAGTTAGCGGAGAGCAGACAGCCGAGTATATTGTGCTTATTTTAAGAGATCGATTTCTAATCTATTGTTTCGAAACTTTTAGAATAAGTTGGATATATGTAAAGAAGTAGGTCTACATTGGGTCTTGAAATAACGAATTAACGATTGGTAAGAAAAGATTTGGATTATATAGATAGAATTAAAATCAATTTAAAAGTTTGAAGCTGTTTTTCTCAAAACCGATGCTTTCAAAACCACGGAATTTTGAAAAAAAAATAGCTTGAAACTTTGATAAATTGACTTGAAACTTCGCACAATTTTATGGACACTTTTTTGGGGTAATTCAACATGGTCGTCTAGTTTTCTTTTTAACATAATCTCTATGGATCTTCAGAAATTTGGTCACCGCTGATTTAGAAATGCCAAACTGCTGGGTAAACTCTTTGTGCGTTTGTCCTTGTTTGTAACCTTCTATGATCGCTTTCTGCTGTCGTTCGTCTAAATCTCGAGAACTATGGGTCTTTATGGGCCATAATGTGAAATATTAAATCTAACTGCTAAAACTAGGTTATGATGGTAAAAACAATAATGTGACATAAAAAACAAAGAAAGCACCAAAAAGTACGATTATGGAAAAATCAATAAAAAATTCGGAGATTATAGTATACATTATCAAATTTTATTATACTTTATGTACCTTATGCACCTTTCATTAGGTGTTTATTATAAAATTTTGAGCGCATTCGATGTACTTCGATGAAAGTTATGCTCAAAAAATTGAAAGGCGATATTCGTTAAATAGTTTTGTAAGGCCTTACAAAGTTACCGCATTTTATTATTCTTCGCTTTACACGATAACGGTACTGTTTTCGTTATTTTAATTTTTGTTTTGTGCAAGGACCGAATAACAACAATATTCAATTTGTCAAACAATTTGAAGACAAAACAATTACAACTCCATTGTCAAGAGAATCGATCTGTGAGCAATTTATGTCGTCTTATTAACTTGAAGTTATTAGCTGAATGAGAATTACCAAACTATTCTAACAATTACCGTATTACATATACCGTATTATAAGGCACAGAGCCATAAACTGTACCGTATTATGAAATTTTAGTTTACGTTGAAGAAAACATAATGAAATTTTTCTGAAAAGGAAATTCTGACTGCACGCGTATTAAATTTTTTTTGATATCTCATATGAGACTAAAGAACGGCGCGCTTTTACAATTTTTACAACATTGCGTGCAATTACTTGCTGTCTATTAGCATAATACGCACTTCGCTTCTGAACTTCAAAATATTTTCATTAAACTTTACACTATGTTTCTGTCTATATTTTCGGGTTGTTGATAGAATTGAATGAAGATTACTAGATACGTAATGACCATCCCGACAAACTGTGAAAAATAAGTTTACTTTATTCAATTACATCAAGGGTTATTATTTACAATGCGATTCGAAAGAAATTAATTCTATGTAAATTGTAATAAACGGATTAAATACTCACACAACTGAACAGAGCATTGTTCATTTCAAAGAAATCACAAGCGGTAAATGCTACTCGATACTGTTGCAGTTGAATCGAAAAATCATTGACTTCGTTTCTGACACAGTCCCGGTCCAGGTTTTTGCGCAAGAGATTTTCCAAGACAACGTAATTCAGATTGTGAGTGCTGCTCCCAAAATTAGAATTTTGCTCGTTATTTGGGTCTTCAAATGGCGAACGCATCTCTAGACTCGACTGATTCATCCGTTTATCTTATCAAGATTCACAGATTTGTAATTCAGTATAATTTCGTATATAAATCTTCCGATCTTGTCAGATTCTTAACGCGCGAGCGTGCAAATCCAGCACATCAGACCAAATTGCACGGTATGCAAAATCCAAACGATATTATTTATCACTATATCCGTGTAATTTTCATCCACAATACCCATGTAAATTACGAATAGTGCAGTTACAACCATGATGAGGCAGCCCGCCGAAAACAAGAGATGAAGGCCGTGAATATCGTTTACCATGCTAATCAGATGACAAATACCTTTATAATAAAATTTCGTCTATATATCATCGTAATTTCTTTAGAGATTGTATTAAATTAATTTCGAGCCATATAGATTTACTGTATGAATTTACAACATAAAGCATAAAAAACTTACCGATATATAATTCTCTGATGCGTTTAATCTTGAACGCGATGCATGACGCATCAGACAGCTCGTTCAACAGATCAAGTTATTTATCGTTTGGAATCTACAATGAAGCACATAGACGACAACGTCAAAGACGAAGCTGTTAATCAAGGACTGGGCTATCATGTAATAGTAAAAAAAGTCGAACGCGTAAATGTTCTCTGGATTTGTAAAGTAATAATACAGGACATGCACAATCAAGCACAAAGGACACCAAACGAACGTCATTAGAATCGCTAGCCCTTCTACGTTTTTTACAGGCCGATCATCCATGGGCATTTCCTTCCTGATTTTCTGATCGAGCTCCTTCATTCTGTCCATCAGCTCTGGCCACTTGTCGTACTGCCTGATCCCGTGATAAATGTTGTAATACGTCAATACATAAAATGTCACCCTGTTCATGAAGTATGTGAACTTGAATATGTCGCTGTAAAAAGCGAAGACACTGGCAAAATTGAAGAGGCGCATCATACCGTACATCACATAAATGATACACACGACCAGATGAACAATACGTATGATTATCGTTATAGTCTTGGGACACTTTCGCGGTTGAGCAACGCCGACTCCCATGAGCCAGGAGATGTACGATATTGGACGTAAGATGTGCTCTACCGAGGGCGAATTGTCTTTAACTTCCACATGGATCTTGTCCGCCATTTTCACCTCGTATATTTTTGCTAATTGAAGCGTATCGCTGCTGATAATATTGAAGCTCCTCGCAAAAATAAAATTTCACTGAAACCTTTAACTGGACTACCTTGAAATAGCACGAAAAATCCCTTCTATGTTTCTATCACGTAATATCGACGCATATGCGTAGGCTAGCGATGCAACTGCATTTAACACGTGTAGGTATACTGGGCCGGTTCTTACTCAGGTCCTCTGAAAGAGTACGAGTGGAAATGTAGGTGCAGGGAAAGTTGCTGGGGGGATTGACGTCACGCTGGGATTCCAGAAATCGTTGTTATCAGTAGTATACATTAAGCCGAGAGCATATACTCTTTCATAATGCGTAATGCATAATGCTTAAGAGAATAAACCAATCATAATTCTTTATTTTCTTTTCCAAGATAGAAATAAAGGACTCTGATTGATTCATTCTCTAATGCAAGAGTGTTTGCTCTCGGCTATATTTTAATATTGGCGCGAACATGAGTCGATACTTCAGTAAACCCCTTTCCGTGAACTCCTTTCCGTGCCGCCAGGTAGGGGGATGTCCTCGGAAAACCCGATTTTCGCGGTCCTTTGAGGGATGGGAGCGCGGGGTCCGACGTCGCTTGCTATCTCTTTCGATAATAATTGTTATCGGGCGAAAGCGCAAATACTCCAAAAAAATACGCGTCGAAATGTATGGATGCTCCGATGGATGCTCCGATTGGAATACATGCTACTGTCTTAAATTTTATACAGAGTTTTAAAATAATAAAAAAACTTAGCAATGTATTAGAAAAACCGTGTACCAATTCCAAAAGCAACCAGATATAGTCCATGATTAAACAATATCTTGACATTTGCAATGTATACGTTAACGATGTTTCACAAATCACTAACAACAAAATTAGAAAAAAATTATAACAAAATATTTACAAACTGCTTCAGTAATCATGCATTATTTTAATATGAACATATTTATTATAAGTGACATTTTATCTTTGTTTCGCATACAAATAGAAAAGATAAGTACTCCTCTCAAAACTGCAATGAAGTTTTTATCTCATAAATGCTTTATAAATACTTTAAAAATGAACTAAAGATATGATCAAAATTTTATTTCATATTTATTATTGTTTTTCATATATTTTAAAAAATTTTGTTTGTAATTAATAAAAAAAATTTAATGTTTTCCTTGTTCTTATTAAGTGCTCCTTTTTGGATTCAGTTATGAAATTTTTTCAAAATGTGACCTGGAAAATCGAAACATATCAGAGAATATTTTTTTCTGTTTCGTTAATAATCCTGAAAATAGTTACAAACGCTTTATTATCAAGCCTTAATAACAAATTTAAAAGAATTATTTCTTATGATTATTAAATTTCAAGGTTTAAGAACTATTATCACCAATACATAATGCAAATTTAATGTACAAAAATGTGGCGCTTCTGAACCTCAAAATAGTTTAAGTAAACGTTCTAGTACGTTTCTGTCTAGATTTTCGGGTCGTTGATAGAATTGAATGAAGATTAGTAGATAAGTGGTAATCATCCCGACAAACTGAAAAATAAGTTTACTTTATATAATTATTTCAAAAACTATTATTTACATTGCAACTCGAAAGGAACTAAAGTTTTACGTAAATTGTAATAAAGTAAATAGACTATATATTTACCCTACTGAAGAGAGCATTATTTATTTCAAAGAAATCGCAAGCCGTAAATGCTACTCGATTCTGTTGCAGTTGAATCGAAAAATCATTGATCTCGTTTCTGGCACTATCGCGATCCAAATTTTTACGCAAAAGATTTTCCAAAACGACGTAATTCAGATTGTGACTGCTGCTATAATTTTGCTCGCTGTCCGGGTCTTGAAATGACGGATGCATCTCTAAACTTAATTGCTTCCTTGTTCCGTTTATCCTATCAAGTTTCATAGGTTCACAATTCAATACACATTCATATAAAGAGTCTCTGATCTTGTCGGATTCTTGACGCGCGAGTGTGCAAATCCAGCACATCAGACCAAATTGCATGGTATGCAAAATCCAAGCGATATTATTTATCACTATACCCGTGTAGTTTTTCTCCACAATACCCATGTAAATTATGAATAGTACAATCGCAACCGTGACGAAGCAGTTTGCCGAACAAAGCAGGAGATGAAGGCCGTGAATATCGTTTACCATGCTGACCAGGTGACAAATACCTTTATAACAGTGTTTACGTCTCCACGTTATCACAATTTCTTCAATAGATTTTCTTAAATTATATCTCCAGCAATATGGATATTTACGCTATCGAATTACAGTACAAAATATGTGCACTTACCCGTATACAACTCTCTGATGCGTCTAACCTTTAGCACGATCCATGATGGATCAGATAATGATTCGTTCAACTCATTTCGCTCGTTCAACTGTCCGATCAATTTATTTATCGTTTTGAATCTATAATAGACTACATAGACAACAACGTCAAAAACGAAACTGTTGATCAAGAACTGGGCTACTATGTAGTAGTACAAAATGATAACCGCGTTAATATTTTCTGGATTTGTAAAGTAATAATAAATGACGTATACGATTAGCGATAAAGGACACCAAGCAAACGTTGTTAGAATCGCTAGCGTTTCCACGTTTTTTACAGGCTGGTCATTGATGGGTGTTTGCCTCCTGATCTTATTGTCGAGTTCCTTTATTCTGTCCATCAGCTCTGGCCACTTCTCGTAGTGCCTGATCCCATGATAAACGTTGTAGTATGCTGATACTTGGAACATCACGATATACATGATATATACGAACTCGAATATGTCACTCTCAAGAGCGAAGATACTACCAAAAGTAAAAAGCTCTTTCGCGACTAATACCACGTTAGCAGTACATGCGATCAGATGAACAATACGTTTTATTATCGTTATAGTTTTGGAATAATTTCGCGGACGTGCAACACCAGCACCCAGGAGCCACGAAATGTACGATATTGGACGTAAGGTGTATTCTATCGATTGCGTATTGTACACTCGCACATTATTCTTTTTCTCCATTATCACTTCGTATCTTGCGCTTTATAAGTACGATTGATTATATTGAAGCTCCATGCAATACAGAATATTTTGGAAAAAATATAGTAAAGTTCTTCTAGAAGCGAAACACTCAGATAAGTGTGCACATCGTGACTGTTTCTAATAGAATGAAGAATGACGTACTTCTGCAATATTAAATTGCATATCTACTGCCCTTAATAAGTATAACGCTGTTTTAGTAAATTTAATGCATTTAATAAAATAATTTATTAAGTTAGATATGCAAACATACGAGTGTAATTAAGGAGAATTAAAGATCAAGGATATAAGAAAATTAAGAAGATTAAAAAGATATATACATACATATGCATACGTATACATATATAAATTCATATATATTTATGTATATACATTTTAAATGTATAATTATAATACACATATATTACAGGATGTTTAGGACTATTAGGTAAATTAGATATTGATCAGAATAAGTAGTGGAACTTCATGAAGAAACAGCCATATTACTGTTAGTGCTTGATATGAGAACGGAGGATCCTGGATTCAAATTCCGGTCGGTTCTGTTTTAACTTTTTGTCGCTTATAATATAATTTAATTATGTATTATGTATAATATAAATATAATTACAAGTTCTCAATTTTCTTAATTGGTATTATATAATGAATTTAATATCTTCGAAACAGCTAGTTATCTTTTCAAGAATACATTTTTTAAATTAAAATATATATTGTCCAAAAATAGACTTTTAAAGATCATAATCAGTAGTAGGGTTTCAAAAATGATCAGTAGGACATCTAGAAAAAAAAATTCGAAATTCAAAAATAAAAGGGCTTAATAAAAAACAAATGTACAATATTAATTTTTAATATGTAATATATATTTATATATATATATATATATATATACACATTTGTTTTT
>QKQZ01025600.1:0-10724 GCA_003595255.1 Solenopsis fugax
AGGGTTAGCGTAACGTTGGGCGTAGTTGGTGGTACGGGGGTTGTGCCCGGTTCCCATGAAGGTCCGTTGGGGGCCATCACTCGACCATATGGTCGGAACAAGTGTAGCGGCAGATTTAAATAACCGTTGGAGGTCGGATATCGTTCAAACTTGAGCTGGATTTCGCTTATACTCTTGATATAAGAATTAAATTAATTTTTAAAAAATTCATTTGACTTTCTTTTTTAACTCTAAATTTTGCTTCTTTTGAATTGTTTATTACTAATTACATCTATTTTTATATTTTTAAATATTTGCACGCAAACAGAAAATTGGTTTATCATAAATTTTTATGTGGAAATTGATTCTTTAAATAAATTATTTTGTGCGCTATATTTTACACTTGTACTTATGATAGTTGCGTGTGTAATCACTGATGTCGCACTTTGTCTCTTTCATGGGTTTCTGATTTTACCTGCCGTTGCACTCTGATATTTGGGGGTGAAATACCGCTGGGGGGCTGTCAAGACTCACCTGCGATTGGCTGGTTCCCTAACGTAGCGTGTACCAATAGCAAGCGATTCTGGACACCCCCGTTTGCGTTTGCAGTTACTGAACGGTGTACCGCCAACTCTCTACTAACGAAAACATCATTGTGTCTATTGTCTTCGCGATCGCTTGTATGTCCGATCGTACTTATTGGAAAGGAAGAAGTGAGAGTGTAGTGCAGTAATTTGAACCGTGTTGTAATCAAGTCTATTTGATTTTATAAGCGTGCAATCGTGTTATAGATAGCAAATATATTATAGATCAATATTTGACAATGAAATCATTAGTTGGACGGTAAATATTTTATAAAATAACAACGCATTTTTATTTAATAAATTATTTTATTTAGTGAAACAACAATTAAAAACTAACGCATGTGTTTGAAATTAATTTATAATTAAGAAACGATATGCGATTTTGATTGGCTGAATTCCGAGAATGAATATAATTCATGTTGAATCCACGCTTAAACTAATTCCGTATCTAATTAATTAATAAAAATGAATCAATAGCGCAAATTTGAATACGAAAATTATTTAACAAACGCAACCAAAAGCGTATAATTACGTAAATATTGTAATACCAATTTAGTAATTTGGCGTGAACTTTACGAGTTTGTCGAAAATTATTTCCACTATTTCTACAAAGTTGGTTAAATTATTATCGAATTCTATGGGGCATTCGACGTCTTCGTTTAATAGATCAGACGATACTGCCGCTTTAATTTAATAATTCACGAACAATCCACGAGTCCACTTGTCACGCCACTACTGTGGCCCTCGCGCGGTTTTGGATCACGTAATTCGCCCACACCATGACACGTCACGTATCATCGTTTGCAGAGGGTTATAATTTATAGAGCTATACGACCACTCACACATACACACATAAATCGTGAAAAGATTGCGAGTTTTACTGGCGCTATCGCTAACGTGTCGGGAACACTTGTGATCTGTATTATTGTATTCGTCATTTACAGCCTCTCAACACAGTGGAACTGTCGATGAGGACAAGGAGGACGAAGAGGAAGGAGAAACGAGGTGCACTGTCTGCGACAAGCCGTTCCAAGATATCGAACTGTAAGTATTTATTGCGTTTACAGTTATTGTTTTATTTTTTTTTATAAATTAGAAAGTACAAGCAAAAATAATTTTGTATATATTTAATTCTCACAAAAAGATGTTTTGGAAAATTACAAGCACAAAAGAACACAAAATATCAAAATATTTTCTTCATATTTTAAAAGAAACTTATGTATTATTCAAAAAATTTATGAAAAAATCAAAATAATCTTTTTTATTCTATGTATGTAAGAAGAAATATCACGCTTTAATAATATTTGTTTATTAATATTTATTTATTTATGCTCTAAACATTTCTTAAAATTGGAAATAAGACAGCTATTTTACTTTTTATTGTTGCCCATATCCTATAAAAGTTCTTTTGTCGCGAAACGCCTTTATTACTACACTTCCACACATTCCATTATTCCAAGATTATTATCGTTGGCGCGACGATACAAAGAGCGATTCATCAAGGATTCATGGTACATCATTATACGCTTTTCAAATCAGATGAGCGATAATTACATGCTTGGCAGAGTGACATCAAAAGATAACGGCTCGAGTGGCATTAAAATGCTCACCGTGTCCGCCGATTTTCATCATCAATTATTAATTAATCGGTCGAATTCGAAAAATGAGTAGTACATAATCTCGGGGTTAGCGATTTGCGCCTACGAAAGTTTTTTATCGAGAGACTTGAAGAGTGCTCTTTGGAGTCCTGAACATTTTGAGACCTCCTGTCCGATTGAATATGATGCTTAGTCAACCTTCATTCTGTGTCAGGACTATGTCATTGCATTTAATTAGAGAATAATTAGCAGTTGCCGCAAGTAAAATAACGCTAAATATTATTTTATAAATTATCGAATAATTATCAAATAAATCATCGAATATTTAAGTTTATTTAAATTTTTATGATTTAAATTTTTATGATTTTGGCAGTAAAAAATGTAATTTAGGTATAAACGCGAAATTTAGGCTTTGAAGAATATAAATCAAAAGAATGTAATAATGCTTATAAGAACCGACACAGATTGTTCATGTGTATATCCAAGATTTATTATTAAAAAGATATCATTGAGTAGTTATTCTAAAAATATCACAAGGTAGACGTTTCGATTACGTCCTGTTACTAGATTTTATTCAATACATGCGTAAATAACAATAAATATAAAAATCACTCGACTCGTTGAAATGTAAGTTAACAATATATGAAATGTTATATTACGTAAATGTAAAGGTAAGTGTCAATTATATTAAAATAAGTTGTCAGTAATAAATTGATAATTGGCGTTTTCTTAAATAAAGAAACTTAGGTATAGAATTGAATTTTTTCATGATGTTGATTGGAATAATGAGTCATTATAACAATCATTCTAAAATATTAGTGGCAAAATCACTCTTTTGATTTAGAAAGTAATTTTATAATTTATTATCATGTGTTCAACGTATCAAAGTTGCATTCATTCATATAAAATCATTAATAATTACAGTTGATCACGTTTTGAACAACAAATTTGAGAAATTTTTTCAAAGAATGTAACTTTGATATTAAATATTCCATATCTCATTAATTGCAAACTCAACAAAACATGCACGTCAGTTAAATATTAGCTCGTATCTAACATATGGTTTTCAGTAAAGCACTTTTTTTCCCACGAACAAAATTCTATTGATGCCTGCAATAGTCATACTCAATTTTTCAAGAGTGCATTATGATTGAAAACAAATATGTTCTCTTCTCCCGTTAGCTTTTCTGTAGATGAGTTCATGTCGCCCTTTATTTTTGCCCCTTGTTAACTCTTATTCACAATCAATCGTATTTATCTTTTTAAATAATTGTAATTCGATATATACCTGTTATTCTTTTTGTATAACTAGTAAAAATAATTTACATTATTAAATATAACTCTAATGATAAACAAATAAAAATGTCGATTAAAAAAGTTAATCTCATTTCTATATCGACCTGTCTACGTCTAGTCTTCACTCTCTTAGTCGCTCTCTTAGACATTAAACCGCATTCCTCGACGCGACGAATTCACCTGTTGTGGGGCGTTAAACCCTAGTCCGGGATTCGTAATCGGGCGCGCTAGAGCCACCCCCTTATGCATCATCGAAGGCGTCGCGTGCTCGCAGCTCATCTGGCGCAGCACACCGTCGTGGCACCATGAAGCCACTATCTCACCACGAATGGGTTTCACACGGCGCGTGTGTTCGGGGGTGTAAAATCAATGCTGTCGCACACGGTGGCACACCATCCCGTATGACGATACGATAACCCGTGTGCTCCCGTGACAATCCCCTTAGGACGACTTTTCTTCGTGACGGCGTGTGTTCGTGCGCGACGGCCGCCCTCTTCTTCATGGGCGTGCGACCGTTATTGCACGACAGCCGACTCGACTACTGTGCAGTCGAAGTCACTTAGTCATCATCCAAGACTGCGCGCGACGCAATCTTGTCGATGCAGGTCTGTTACCGTATCACGTCCTGCTCGCTCGATGTAGTGCTTGATTAAATAGTATTAAGCTTTGCGGGCGAAGTACAAAGAACAATGCCTGGAGATATTTTTATATGACAATGAAGTTTTTGCCACTCCGTCAAATGTTTAATTGCAAAGAATTTTTGAAGAAATAAAGGAAAGTATTACTATGTTTATTTTTTTTTTACTTTTATGCACATTCGTTATTTTATTTCAATTTCTTTTTTTAGCTATCCCTCTGATTTATTTTATTACTTATATTACATCAATGCAATATAAGCAATAAAATAAATTAGAGTGAAATGTTTGCATCTTTTATTTTCAGATTGGATAGCCACCTGGTGACTTGTCACAGATATCCAGCGGAACAACATCGTTGCGATACTTGTCCCCGTGCTTACGCCTGGCGGCCGCTTCTGGTGCGACATCGTGCCATCGTCCACGGTGATCTTAGGAATTATCCCTGCGAGAATTGTCCGAAGGTAAGCTTCAAATTCGCGCTTCACTCGTCAAAACCAGACAATACATTCCAACCTAGTAGCATCTTCTAGTATCGCTAAAAGTCGAACATTCGGCAGGTCTTCACGGACCCCTCAAACCTACAACGCCATATCAGAACGCATCACGTGGGCGCGAGGAGCCACGCTTGCACGGAGTGCGGCAAGACCTTCGCGACCAGTTCCGGCCTGAAACAGCATACTCACATCCACAGCAGCGTGAAACCCTTCCAGTGCGAGGTCTGTTTTAAGGCATACACGCAGTTCTCCAATTTATGCCGCCACAAGCGCATGCACGCCGATTGTCGCATGCAAATCAAGTGCGTTAAATGCGGACAATCCTTCAGCACGGTGACATCGTTATCGAAACATAAGCGATTTTGCGACTCCACAACCCCCGGTCCGCCTGGAACCATGCCTCAATTACCGACGCCAGCGACGAGCCCTTTTCTAGTATATCCACGACCTCCTGTCAGTCTACCAGGCGGTTTGCCTTTTTATCCGCCTAGTTTGATGGGTCCTTATCCGGGAATTTTCCCGAACGCTCCGAATTTTCTGAATACGCCTCTGCTTTTCCCACCGAAAATCGAAGAGGCCGAGAAGAGGAGCGACAGCCCCAAAAAGGAACGTTTCACTCCTCCGAGAGTATTGTCGCAACACAACAAGGTCTCTCCTTCCACGGCAGAGGAAGCCACCTCTACATTTAGGCCATCTCCAGCTAGACCTCCAGTTCAACCGACGCCGGAGAGTGATGACGATCTTTCAAAAAGAAGAGAAGTGGCTAGAAGTAATGAACGAAAGATGGAAACCGAGAATACTTCAAAGGAGGAGACGACCGAGCAACCGTTGGATCTAAGGGTGCAGACTAAGAAGCATGACACCATTTCAAAAGCTGCAAACAGAAAAAGTCGTACTCCGTCGCCAGCGCCAGTACCAATGGAGGACACACCTACACCTCCCGATCCTCCGAAACTGGAAGAAGAGGTCGCCGCTCCACCACCGATGGAACTCGAGTCTAAGGATGTCCAAGGGAGTAGTCCACACTTGAGGACAAGCTTACCAATCGAACAACCGCCGACTAATACACCACCGCATATGGCTTATCCCAGACCGATACATCCAATGTTCCTCGAAACGATGTATCGTAGTCCAGGAACCTTTCCGGGATTTCACAGCGCACCTCCACCTCCTGGTGGAGCTACCCCAGAATCTAGGCTGATACCTCCACTTCCACCCTTCGCTCCACCACGCGGGCTTCCTTTTTTAGGCTCGCTTATGAACGGGCTCAGCGGCGCTAGGCCAGGAGGATTTGATCTACTTGCTCGGCCGCCGCTGAGCGCGTTCCCCGGTGTAAAGCCGTTCCAAGAAGCCGTAATGTCGCCCCATCACCATCATCATCATCATCACCATCATCACGTCCACGGCAAAATGAAGGATCGATACTCCTGTAAGTTCTGCGGCAAAGTGTTCCCCCGCTCGGCCAATCTAACGAGGCACTTAAGGACTCATACCGGTGAGCAGCCGTACAAGTGTAAGTACTGCGAAAGGTCCTTCAGCATCTCGAGTAACCTGCAGAGACATGTCAGGAACATTCACGATAAGCAGCGACCGTTCAAGTGTCCGCTTTGCGAAAGGTGCTTTGGACAGCAGACCAATCTGGATAGACATTTGAAGAAGCACGAGGCTGATGACGGCAGCGGAGTGGTATCGGTCGCCGACTCGCCTGGAAGCAGTAACGAGAACGAGCGGGAGGACACCTACTTCGACGAGATCAGGTCCTTCATGGGCAAGGTTACTTACGGCGGTGAAAGCGGCTACGGGCTGTCTCATCATCCGGCCTATATTCCCAGTCGCCTGCACGAGATGAACGAGTCCAAGACTATGGAGGTCGAGTATGACGAGGACGAGGACAGCGAGGAAGGTGTATCTCCTTTGGAAGAGGCGGATGGATTGTCGCCGATCGAGGCCAAGGAATCTCCGTCGCCCTCGCAATATGACCTGAAGCTGAGGGAGAAGCAGGAGCTGCTCAATAATAATACTGCGGAACCGGTGATCGAGATTTCGACATAGCCCAGAGGTCAGTCTGGGTGATCAGCGCGATCGCTTCGAAGAACAAGGAAAACTCGGCTTCAGTAATATGTACAGAACTAATGTGGGATATACGTTCGTCTTAGAACTCTCGATTGTGACGTTACTTCAGATAATAACGTCGATGCAGGATTATTTAGCTTAGAACGATCCGTGTATTTTGACTCTGCAGAATATCAACCACTTGCTTCTACAAAGCGAACGATTCTCGAGTATAATCGGGTTATTCTTCGTGATCACGTACCGTGACGATACCGTAAAATCTATGGAAGACAGTCTATAATAATAATAATAATTATACATTGATATATCCGTACCAGAATTTTTTAGAAGAAATTTAGTAAACCCCATTATACTTGTAAAACAGGTGCTCTGTAAAAAGAAACGTAAATAATTCGACGAACATAACGAAGTCTTTGTTACGCAATCCTTTTTTACACTCCATATTTGTTTGCACTGGAAAAGCGTATTGTAAAAATCAACGAATGGACCATTTAGCCCTCTTACACACAAGCTCTTCTATAATCTAGTTCTATAGTTTCTACAGACTCGTTATGAATATAAACGCGCACGAAATTCAATATTACTCCCATTCCGCCCCTCCTCGTCCTTAGCGTCGATTAGACGAAGCGCGTATCCCTGTAATATTATTTATTGCTATTATTAATAAAATTAATTTATCGTTATTATTACATCGTCGCTCGGCAAAAGATCGTACGTCATAAGCGAGAACGATTGAAACGTCCTTACGAGAGCTTTGCGAATTGTTAAACGGCTTGCGATATATCACGATCAACGATTTAATCACCGATATTTTTAGATCCTAAATATATCTACACGTGCGCGTTAGTCTCGATTGATTTGTTTTTAAACGACAGTATTAGTTGCATCGCATTCAGAATGCGGGCGCTCTTTGAAATTAGATTGTTGTGAACTTCCTCTTATAAGATGACTGTAATCGCTTTAATCAGTTCGAATCTTGAACACTTTCCCCGAGATTGTTGAATTATGTTAGAATATTGCTGAATGAAATGACGTATTACAGGAAGAAAAATTCCACCCTCCGAATGCAGGATCTAGCTGCAAAATTTAGGATCTGCGAAGTATAAGAAAAGTTTCGCATCGTGTTCGTGTATCAAAATTGATGTATGTTAGTCCGCGAAGCCAAAGCGACGAAGAGAAGAAATTAACGTGCCGCGCGTAATCATTTATTATGCGCGAGAGTGTATAATTAAATAAAATTAGAAGGCAACAAAAACTACGAAAAACTGTACAAATTTCCACAATTAGGTGATATACATAATATTTGTAAAGATAAAAAAGAAGAAGTTTCAACGTGATTTTTATTAATATATAAATACAATTCTAGAGCGATTTTCTTGCGATAGGCAAGACAGAGGAGTCATGTAAGCTAACAAACGTTCCTCGCGTTTCATTCACCTAGTAGAAATATTAAAATGCGTGTCATCGATGAAGCGAGGAAATTAATGATGATGAGAGATAAGCATAGTATACGCGTATACATGTGTACCAAGTACGCTCGCGATTAATAAAAAATGAAACAAAGAATATATTATTCGTTTGTAATCACCGAGTTGAGGCTTGTTTTTTCACATAAAGGTTTTACGAATACACGTTCTACATATCTCTGTTTCTCTCTCTCTCTCTCTCTCTCTCTCTCTCTTTCTCTCTCTCTCACACACACACATTATAGACGATAATAAACTTATGAAATGATTAAGCATAAATATATTGAACGACTTACTTAAGGAAAACTATATTATGACGCTGTCTATCTATACATACTGTATAAAGGCATCCTGTAACTTCATTATGATTACTATTAAAATATTACACTTCAAGTTGGTTACCTAAGCGATAATCACCTGTCGATTTTCCTTTTTGCCTTATATTCCTTTAAGCTCTTAATCTAATATGACTTGATAAACTTTAATTTTATTTATTTAGAGAAATGTTAGACCGTTAATGTATAAATGTAAATTGAACTGAAAAGCCTTCTACGGTCATAGCTTGATCTTATTGCTTTATATTTACTTGTGTGATTTTATATACATTTTTCAAATTCACCTGAATGTGCGCCGAATTGGTTTTCCGGTCATAACACAGCCGTAAGGCGAATAAGAATAAGTAATATCACATTGATTAAATTGAAAATCAATTTAATAACGTTTGATGCCGACTTGCAGCCAGACGTTAAACCCATTCCCCCCCTGAAAAAACTGTAAAGAATTTTTTGCGAAAAATATCACCTCAGCCAGGGTTCGAACCTGGAACCTCCCGAATCTCCGGTCCGGACATATTACCACTTCAACCACTTTAATTTTATTATTCTGTACATNATTACCACTTCAACCACTTTAATTTTATTATTCTGTACATTTCCCGATTTTAATAGGTAAAAATAACATAATTCAAATATAAAATTAAAAAACAATATCATATAATATTCTTCTTGAATAATTACATAGTAACCGCTGATACAAACAGAAGAGATAAGTCAAATTAAATTAAAAACTGTACCTTCTGAAGAAAATATATTTTCGTATAAAACAAATTACCAATTTTATTAATCGTTTAGAAAAAATTATTAAAAAATATTAAAAATTATTCCATTATCATTTATTCATTACGACCAACATAAAAATAATTATGACCAGAATAAAAATCAAAGTAAAGATATGTTCTCCTTTTATTAATTAAACAATTTCAAGACTAGCGGATACTTATTTATGTAATTATTTCATTTCTGATTAAATATGGCGTACTTTAACTTTCACGATTACTTTGAAGAGTCAATTGCAACATAGTATTTCTCCAGTGCTTGTTCTCTTGACTTGTGCTGCGCTCTGGTACTGCATGCTTTGAAATAAACAACTTCGTATTTATCAAATAGTTATAAATAAATTTAAAAAAAATCATATACATATTAATCAAATAAGCGTGACAATATACATCTCGCTTATATGCTTTCCATTAAAATAATTTGAAAATTTGCAAAGTGCGACGAGACTTTTCTCTTTTATCGACGACAAATAAGATCTGCTCTAAAGGCAAGATATGCTGCAGCAGTTGTCCATTCATCCTTAAGATTACGCTAGATAACGCTTTATCCAATACCCAATGTTCAGCCGCAATTGCTTTTACAAAAAGAAAGTATAATTTTTAGATTATAAGAAAATTTTAAATAGAAAAATTCATGAATTGTGTTCATTTTGCAATATTATTGATAAATATTAATAAATCTCCTTAATACACGTTACAAAAATTGTTCGTAATTCTTATTTTTAATTTTTATATTGATAATAATGCAATCAATTTAAGAAATAAGAAATAAATGTTATAAAATGGAGAGAAGCTAAGCTATCTCCCAACGATTAGACGAGTTAATTGACAGATGACCTGGCGTTGAATTAATGAAGGTTGAACTTTGCCTGTACTATACGATCGTTTGAATCGATCCTCGACGCCCACTCGATCCGACGTATTATCGTTCTCCATTCGATCCCATTCAAGTCTGTCTGACTGAACAACAATGTTCGCACATACACTACACAAACTCTTATCGTTGAATCGCGAGAGAAAACAAGTAAATGTCGCTGCAAGTAATTTGACGGTACAGCAGTTATCACTCTAATAACATTTATAATTGAATTGCATTATATAAATAAAACACACGGATTATTTCTCTATTTACAATTGTACTGTAAATCAACAATTTGATACTGATAGAAAACAATTTTTTAATAAAAAAATACGTTTTCTTAAAATCATATATTTTGATGCAAAATCTGTTTATTTTGTTTAAGTAAAAAGATTTACTTTTAAGTAAATCTTTTTACTTAAACAAAATAATATAGACAGTATATAGACAGTCAATACTTTTAAATAGAAGGATTAAGTATATAATTTTGTATTTTTATATTTCTAAAATTTTTTACATTTAAATAATAATTTATTAATATAAGCTAATATTATTAAATTTAATACAAATTTAAATAAGAAAACCTTTTACGGTCGTAGCTGGATCTTCGTGCTATGTTTGTT
>QKQZ01025616.1:310-12037 GCA_003595255.1 Solenopsis fugax
CAGTTGCCGGAAGTGCGGCTCGAAGCTCCACCGATTATCGAGAACAAGACCCAAATATCTCATCTGGGTCCCGATCCCGATCTCGACCCCCTCAACGGTCAGCTGAGCCCCACGAGGAGGCCCCCTCACCCGGCGAACCAGACAGCCTCGGTCTTTTGGAGGGCCACCTCCAGGCCCAGTGCCCTAATTCGGCCAACGAGGTCCGCCACGCCTACCTCCGCGAGGCGCATAGTGCTCCCCCATTCTTTCCCCCAGGTCAGGAGCAGCGTGCCGTCCGCATAGCATACTACCCCCAGCCTGCGGAGGTGGGCACTCCGGAGGACCCAATCGTAGCCTAGGTTCCACAGGAGCGATCCTAAGATCGACCTCTGTGGAACGCCACGATGGATCTCCCCACGGTAGGTCTCCCCGTGTAAGTGATATCCCTGCCCCGGAGATAGTCCCCGATGACCGCCTGCATATACGCCGGCACTCGGTGAAACCGAAGCGCCTGACGTATACACTCCCACGGTAGGGTGTTGAAGGCGTTGGCGATGTCCAGAGACACCGCCAACACCACCCTTCTGCGGGAGACAGCCTAGGCCGCAAGGGTCCGCACGCATCGAATAACATCGACCGTGGATCGACCCTCGCGGAACCCAAACTGGCAGTCGGCCAAATCGGGGCCCACCCGGGACAGGTGCTCTCGGAGCCGGCTGGCCAAAATTCTTTCTAGCCATTTGCCGTCCTCGTCGAGCAGGCATATGGGACGATACGCGGAGGGAGACCCTGGGGGTTTGCCCTCCTTTGGTAGGAGCACCATACGCGCCTCTTTCCACGCGGTGGAGAACCGCCCGGTCCGCAGACACGAAGAGGTTCCGCAGACCGTCCGCCAGGATGCCAGACTCCAGCGCTAGGGCCCTGACGGGGTTGCCATTCGGCCCCGGAGGGATTTTCTTCGCTCGAAGCTTCTTGGCGATCCCCGTCACTTCATCCCTCGTGACGGAGAGCTCCCCCCACGGCTCGTCTACCGGGGGCGGAGAAACACCAAGGTGGGCCACCACGCCCTCTCCCCTCGGGAACAGGGTTGCGACCACTCGCTCGAGGAACGGCCGGTCAAGACTCTCGGTCACGGGGACGCCCACTGCCCTAAACTTGTTGCGAACAATGTTATACGGGCGCCCCCATGGATCTCGGTCGAGAGTCTCAATTAGCTCATCCCAGGCCCTAGCCTTGGCGTCGCCGATGGCGCGCTGAAAGAGCTTCTTCCTCTCCTTCCACTGCTCCCTCAGCGCTGCCGCCGTAGTTTCGTCCCTTACCGCCTTCAGGCGTAGTGGGTGCACCGGCGGCGCGCCCGATTGCATTCCGTTCGGAGTTGAGCAATCTCGGGCATCCACCAGTACACCCCACGCCGACGGGGGGCCACCCGGACTCGGGGCATCGCCGCGTCGCAAATTTCCGACATGGTGTCCCGGAGCCGGGCCGCCCCCTCGTCGACGTCCACTATGGGCCTGGACAGTTCACCGGTCCAGGCCTTTACCACGGCGGCGCGGTTCCCCACCTACTCTTTCGCGCGCGCCACCACCATCTGTGGGGCGCACGCGTCCGATGGAGGGATCGGAGACGCTGAATCTTATGTACCTGTGGTCGGACAGCGTCTCCTCCCCCTCCATCACCCACCATCTCGACACCATGCGTGAGGCACAGGGGCAACCCAGTATCAAGTCCACTATCGACTCCCCGTTATGCCTCACGCATGTGTTCACGGCGCCGGAGTTGAGCACACTCAGGCCCAACTCCAGCGCCCATCGTCCCAACTCTTCGCCCCTATGACACGTCGCCGAAGACCCCCATTCCACCGATTTGGCGTTAAAGTCCCCAGCGACGATCACAGGATCGGCCCGGGACCGGTCCACAACGGCCCCGATCCCGGCTAACGCGTCCCTGAACTGGGGGAGGCCACGGCTCGGGGGACTGTACACCCCCACCACAGTGACCTCACCCCACCTCACCGCCACAAAGCCCTCCCCCCTCTCNGCCCCCCTCTCTAGCAGAGTCATGGGGAGGGCCCGCGGGTTGTTCCCGCCAATGACGGCCAACTAAATTCGCCCGTCACAGTACATACATTTAAAATTATTATACAATTGGGATAAAAATAATTTATAATTAAAATAAATAATATAAAAATAAATATAATTGCAAAATAACATTTTTTAAAATACAAAAATACGATTTTAGAGAAACATATTGTAAAGAAATATATTATTAAAATGTATTATTATATTAAATAATTGGGTAATTAATAACAAACTTTTTTTTAAATTTAAAAAGTTATATAAGCTCGAATTTATAATTCAAAACAGACCAATAATTATAAAACAGATCAATCTAATGTAATGTTTTTTAAAATTATTTTGTGAAAAAATTTATTTTATGTTTAGTGTCATAATCTTTTTGACATTTTTACGGTTTTAATAAAATTTAGAAGACTTGCGTGAAGCTCGTAAGAATTGCTTTTTTGTTTCCGATACATATTGCGTTAATCTTTACTCTCCAAATTTCAGACATAACAAATTGACATTACAGATCGATCACTACTTAAATTCGAACTGTCCGAAAGATTCGAACTGGATGTTCTTTTTTTACTTCAAATTGTTCGAACAGATCGCACATAAAATATGTTCGAATCTTTTGTCTGAGTCCTAGTTTAAACTGAAGGTGGTGGAGGGAACTTTTGGACAGTTTTCCGTTCTCCACAGTATGCACTGATGCAATCGGTGACCATAACTTGCCGATACATCTTGACTATATCTCCAGTTATAACGTAGAAATGCTGTTGAAAACGTAGTAAAATGTCGATCCTGAATAGTGGGTCCTACCATTAAGCAGTCGTTAAGCGATTTTCCAGACATGATTGGGCTGGACACGTCGAACACTATTCTGAATTTGGCTGCAGTCGTGCTCCCTTGATCACTGCGTGATGTGTTAAATTAAATAATTGACTTTTGTATTATCGATGTCTGGTAATGGAGACATATGTCCGAGTTTGGCATATTCATCCATAAATTTGATGTACTCGCTTCGCAAAGCGACATCCCTCTGGAACTTACGTTCCATGTTGCGCAATCGCCTGAGTGCATTGACCTTGGATTCGCCGAGAATATTTGGGTTCTCCTTGAAAGGCAACGACACTTCAAATTGTCCATCCACCGTTCTCGTATATTGCTCCCGGAAGATATCTTCACACTTGGTTTCTTCTGATGATAGTATTTTTGAATTTGGCATGTCTTCAATCCGCCAAAATCGTTCCAACTGTGCGTGAAGTTCGTCGTTTCAAACAAGTCCGCAGATAATCATATTGTTGTGGGATCGTGAATGGACTGGTTCTATCTGTCCGCACAATAACCATCCTAATTTTGTTGACTATTAGTTGTTTAGCTCCCAACTGGATTTTATCCGCTTTCAGGATGTCCCAGAAGATAGTTGCTCCCAAGAGTAAGTCCACCCCTTGTGGCTTGAAAAAGGTTGGATCTGCCAACTCGAGATGCCGTGGTATATTTATAGACGGGGTCTTAATAGGTTTAGCAGAAATAGAACGTGTGATCTGGTTAACAACAAGGAAATGAGTGACTGTGTCGTACATCGTGGTCATAGAAGCGATCGTGGTTCGCGTAGTCTCAATAACTGGTGTTTCGGATACGTTTAAACATGAAATCGTCTGTTGAACTATATCAGTGTTGAGTTTAACCGTTGACACATTGACTTTGTGATGAAATTCGATTGTGACCCGTTGTCCAACAAAGTCCGGGCCTTGTGAAATTTACTCTCGCAATCTCGAATGTATAATATACGATTGCAGTAGATAGCAAAATCTCGGCTTTAGATTCATAATTATCGATTGCCTTCATCGACACAGAAGTTGTCGGTCTCTCGCGCGCTTGGTAGGATGAATTTGGATCACTTGCGCCTTCGGAAGTATTGTTGGATGAGCTCACCGTTTGATCCGACGCATTGGTTTTCTCATTCATATGAAGCAACGTGTGGTGTTTTTTCGAGCAGTGTCTACACATGCGAGATATACATTTTTGTATTGAGTGATTGGGACCTAAACAGTTATAACAGAGGTTTAAGCGTTTAGTTACGTCGCGATTCAATGGACAGTTCCTTGAAAATTTTGCAAGTATATATTTTATATAGCGCCTGCTTACAAAAAACACACACGTCTGCTTCATTCGTGGCTACGTGTGCAAGGATCATACCTTGACCTTTAATAATGCTATTTTGACTCGCCTTTTGTACCGTCACCTTCGCCGGAGTGGTCTTTGCATGCACCGGCTGGAGAGCCTCAATTCGCATCGCGTATTGAGAAATTCGACCAGCTGTTTGGTAGTGGACGCCTTTTCCTGTATTACCTTTAACTCCCATTCCTTCTTTGTTACTGAATCTAATTTTCTGGTAATTAAATAAATGATAAGTGTATCCCACTTGTCTACAGTTCCTTTAATTGTTGTAATACTCGTAAGTGCTTTTGGAAATTATCCGTAAATACCCGTAATGACTCTGCCGATTCCTTCGGAATAGAAGGCGTATTGAATAATTCATGAACGTGTTGGTATATAGTTAATCGTACATTTTGGAATCTTTTGGTCAATAATTCCAGCGCGGTTGGATAATTCTCATTGGTCGTTTATAATAAATGAATTGCCTGTGCTGCTGAATCCGACTACGCAGACTGTAAGTAATGAAATTTCTGAACGGAGTCTAGCCGAGCGTTATCATGAACTAGCGCCTTGAAAGTATCGTGGAATTATTGCCATCGTTCGTAATTTTTGCTGAAAGTCGGCAGTGAAATCACCGGTAACCGTACTGGCGTCTGGGTTGTTGTGATTGCGTTTTCGAATTGTACATTGGACTGAACATTTGCCATAGTCCTTACGGCTTGCCCTAGTTTCGATCGTGCAGCCGCCTGCACACTAAAGAACTAAAGAAGTGTCTTCGAATCTTTCTTACTCCGCGGTATCCGCTTCAGCAAGGCTCGCGTCTATCTTAGTTTGTAATGCGTGGTACTTGTGCCACAGATCGTTGTACTTCTCTAACCGTAACTCTAACACTAACCTATTTTCGTTACTTTCCAAGTATGTTTCGAGAAAAGTCTTGAACCTGGTCGCGCGCCCTTTGAGCGTTGTTCGTTGACGTTTTAGTGCTTCTATATCTTCCATCGTAATTATAATACGATTTATCACACGCGACTTAACCTAACGAAAGACTTATCGATTGTTGTATCGCTGTGGCCGTTGCGATGGGGCTGTAGTAGCAGTGTCGTCGCGCCTGCGTGTCTCGTAGAAGGCAATATGGCTTCGTGAGCCTGCTTGCCCAGCGTGTGAGGCAATATGACGTCGTGAACCCGTCCACGTGATCGATGTTGAGAAGAAGAAATGGCGAATCTCGTTACCTAGCGTATTTTCTCGATCCGATATGTAGGATGTCGACAGATGTATACTGGGAATGTGCCGTCGTTTTCAGGTAGCGCTCAGTCGCAGCAATTGTCCTCGGTAGAAAGGATTGTCATCTTTCGTCGCCGCAATTGTCCGTGGCAGAAAGGATTGTCACCTTTCGTCGTCGTTCCGATTGCTCGCTGTCTCAAATCCTGTCCAATCGACGATGTTTGCCATCCGGCTCGAAGGATCAAAACTTGGTGGAAAATGAATGAATTCCGCCTTTATGTGTATCGTGACTGAACAAGACTTTATTCGTTTATATGAAAAAAATGAGACAACTGATCTTAAGCACGTCGTGCATGGAATTGCTCGCAAGCGTACGTTTCTCCTCTGCTCCTCTCCTCGCTCTAGCGCCGCCTACCGTACACGGCGACCGTCACATTAGCGCCGCGGCATAGACTACGGGCAGTCGAGATGATCGCACGAAAGATTTCGCAAAGGGGGGAAATCGTCCAGTCAAAATAATAAAAAAGTTGTTTTCCATGTCAGCAATCCCCGAATAAAATCGTCGAAAAACCGTTTCTTCGTTTTGAAGCGAGAGAAAGTCTAGTCATTCAATGGAAATTTTATTATCGTTCTATGTCATTTGTAAAATTTATTTACTCCCATATTTTTAAGCACGGAGGCTAAAATAGTATGTATAATTAAGTTAAGTGTCCGAAATTATGAAAAAATGTATAACTATGTTGGCTAACTTTTGATATTCAGTCTCAGATTAAGAGAAATGTATCAGAACTGTATGAAGAGACTTCTTACTTCGTTCGCGTACTTTGCTTGACTGAGCTAGCAATTGAAAATAAATATATAATAAGCCAGAGACGATCTTATATGGACTTGTTTGCTAATACGCCAAGAAAACAATAATAGGTGTCGTCGAGAAATTTAGTGTCCTTTTACGAGTTAATTCCACAATAATTCCACAATATTTTTTTGTTTTTTAATATACAACATCTCTGAAATGAGTCTCTTACTGTAGTTTAACTCAGAATCTAAAATTATTGCATTTTGCCAGTTAAAAGAATAGTCAAATTCAATCGTATGGTTTGTTATGACCGAATGTCTAAACTCATCTAATTTCTTATTGTTCATGTTCGTTAATTCTGGTTTTTAGATGCCTTTTTGTTTGTCCTACATAGGTAGCATCACAATTATTGCAATTAATTCTATAAACTATGTTACTTTTATACGCATGTTCAATTTTGTCTTTGTGTACTTTTATGTGATTGTCGAGTCTATTAAGGCATCTGAAACCAATTGTGAAATTAGATCTGTTGACTAATGCCGCCACTCTCTCTGATATCTTTCTGAAATATGGAAATACTATTTTCTTTTTTGCATTAATTTTGTTATTTATATTGTCCTGATTGCAATTTTCCTCAGGGCCTTTCTTTAATTTATTGGTGAACAGTGTTTTTATTCTTGTATTAATTGTTTTGAAAATAAGTTCGAGAGGATATCCGTTCTCTCAAAGAAGTGTCAAGCAGAATTCCAAATTCTTTTGCTGATATACCGAGTGGAACAACAAGATTGCTCTATCCACTCTATTATAGATAACTCTTACTTTATGACATAGAGGATGATACGAAAATATGACAAATATCTCCCGGAAAATTTTTTTTATGATACCAATTTATGATAATCTTACCATTCTTCACCTTCAGCAAAAGATCTACAAAATCTAAATTTCAATTCACCATTTCTGAAGTAAACTGATGGCGATCATGGTATCCAGTAAATACATTTACAATGTTTCTAATCTTTTCTGATGGTGCAGCTAGTACAATATCGTTAACGATGAAAAAAAGGTAATTCTAAATTTAACGAGTTCAAAACTTTTTCCTCTAGGTCTTGCATTACTAAATTTGCTATGATGGGAGGAAGTGGAGACCCAGATGTCTGTTTATATATAACGTCGTTGAAAATAAAATATGTAGAAGATAATATAAATTTTGTCGCTGTGATAAAATCATTTAAAGGAATTGAACCCAGTAAACAAGGAATATTAGATAAACGTTTTGAAACATTGATTTCTTGTGACTTTTATTAACGTTCTTATATAACATTGTATACATGTTTTTAAAACATTGTTCGAACAGTCATTAACAGTATTGTATTTGTAAGTATTTTAAGAGGATGCTAAAGTACCGCGAATTACCGACATTTACAGCTTTTAAATATCTTCGAATTGGCGTTACAGAATCACAAAAACTTTTTATAGAATTAAAATACGTGTAAAAAGAAAGGGTGCTCAGGTAAATTTTACAAGAAAATTGAATAAAAAGTTATTAAATCATTAAAAATTCACTCGTATAGCCGTCACATGAGATTAACTTTACCTTAGTACAGAAGTTGTGTAGTTGTGAAGTTGTGAAGTTGTGCTCGCACATACAAAATGAGGGTAAAACACTCTTCAGAAAACATGCACGAATAATACTGACCGTGTGAAATTACGACTAAACGCCTAACAAAAAAGATTAACTAATGTGCTTTTACCGGCATGCATATTTCGCTCAGCGAAGCTGAACTGTCATAAACAGAGCAATGACGGTGTGCAAAAGTAATTTATAGGTCTTTTCGCAGATGCCACTACAATCGAAAAACAAAGACAGATCTATGCGTTGGACAAAGAACGTTAGCTTGGTGTTAGCATTCCCTTTTCCCTTCTGCAGAAAAAATAATCTGCAGTACCGACGTTGAGGAAGTTCTCTTGTTACTTTAGCATCCTCTTAAGTATTCATGCCGTTTCTACAGTCAATCGCGCTAGCGCTAATAAATTCCACTAGCGTGATTAGAGAGGCGCTGCGATCTGTGCAGTGAGAGAGGACCGCGAGAGCTCTCACTAGTCCGTAGCCTAACGTTTCAATAAAAGTTATACCGTATTCAAGAAGTGAGTTATTCATCGAACACTCAAAAATCAGTCAAATTAAATATTATCTGATAATGTGATAATTCCGAATGTTTCAAAAACGTTTCAATAATGTGGTTCCAAATATGTTTTCAACGTTTTTATATAATATTGCAAAAACATTTTTAAATCGTTACCTAATAATGATATTTCTAAATGTTTAAAAAACATTTTAATGATATTGTTTCCAAATATTTTATGAGTGTTGCTTTGCAATGAAAAGGTATAGCGTAATAGGAGAATGATTTTTGGGCCCGCGTGTAATCAATTGTTATATAAAGCAAAGTATCCACCCAGATCAAAGAAAATTTTGCCATGTTTCATTTCAAAAAATCCCCACAATTTAAAAATATCGCAAGAAATGTAATTGCTTCCGCCGTTTTTTTTCGACATTCGAGGCTTTATTGTAAAAAACTGGTTATACGTTTACGATTCAAAATATTGTCCATCGCTGGCTACTACTTTCTCCCATCTTTCGGGCAGCGTACGAATCCCGCAAAAACTGCTCATCTTTTGAGGCGATCCACGTATCGATCCAATTTTTGACTTCTTCATAAGAACAAAAGTGCTGGTCAGTCAAGCCGTGTGCCATTGATCGAAACAAGTGATAGTCGGGCAAGAGGGAGCAATGTCTGGAGAATACGGAGGGTGGGGTAGGACTTCCCATTTCAACGTTTCCAAGTATGTTTTGACTGACTTTGCGACATGGGGTCGAGCATTGTCATGCTGCAAAATCACTTTATCGTGTCTCTCGTTGTATTGCGGCCGTTTGTCTTTCAATGCTCGGCTTAAACGCATTAATTGCTTTCGATACAGATCGCCTGTGATTGTTTCAGACGGTTTTAGCAGCTCATAATACACCTTCTCTCTTCCACCGCCATGCCGGTCTTCGATGTCAAAACCACCATTCTTGAAGCGTTGAAACCACTCACGACACGTTCTTTCACTAATAGTGGTCTCGCCATAAGTATTTGAGAGCATTCGATGAGCCTCAGCCGCAGATTTCTTCATATTGAAGCAGAAAATTAAAACCTCCCGCAAATGACGAGAATTTGGCTCGTAAACATTTTCAATCGAGAATAACTTTACGATGCGGACACAAATCGACTAATGTTTCGATGGGGTTATGTTGACAAATGCCCAAGCTTATTGTATAACGTCGACATCTGTTTATTTCCACCAACACATACCGCTAAAGCCATCTATTGGAAAACGGCGGAAGCAAAGGTGTACACCTAATACAAAGGATATCCATATTCCATATACATATATAAGTTCTAATTTTTTGTCGTTCTTTGCTGAAAATTGTTTTTAAAAAACTCTAGAATTTTTGAAATCGCATTTTTTCTTAATTTAAAAATTTAGCCATTTCTAAAAAAAATTTAGTGGATAAGTCATATATTATACTCGATATCTTTTTTCAGATTTTTTAATTTGGTTGAACGTGTCAAAAAAAAATAAAAATCGATTTTTTAAATTATTTTTTGGTTTTAAGTACATCTGGTTGACATATGTATTAAGCTGTTTTTAAATACAATTATCTCCGATTATACATCTGCAAACAGTAGTATAAAACTGAAATATTATAGAATTTACGTTATTTAAACTATATGATTTCAATTTCTTCCAGTCAAAAAAATTAATTATTAACTATAAAACGAGATTACACTTCAGGAGTTCACCGGATCGGGACCGGTGCACTTGGACACCGTACAATTAGACACCGCTCACTTGCACACCGTTCAGTTAGACACGAAAAGAAGCGCATCGTTCACTTGCACACCGTTCAGTTGCGCACCGCTCACTTGCACACCGCTCACTTGCCCACCGTTCACTTGCCCACCGCTCACTTGCACACCGCTCACTTGCCCACCGCTCACTCGGCTCACTTGCACCTCGCTGACGGGGTAGGTGCGGGAGGCCCACCCCCTTGCACCCCCTCCGTGTGTGTGTGTGTGTGCGTGCGTGTGTGCGTTTGTGCGTGCGGTGCGCTTCTTTTCGTGTCTAACTGAGCGGTGCGCAACTGAATGGTGTACAAGTGAGCGGTGCGCAACTGAACGGTGTGCAAGTGAGCGGTGCGCTTCTTTTCGTGTCTAACTGAACGGTGTGCAAGTGAGCGGTGTCTAATTGTACGGTGTCCAAGTGAAGGCCACTCACCGGATCAAGGTATAACAAACTAAAGTCAAAAATCTGTTAATGAGAAATAACTAGAAAACTGTCCATATAAAGTTAAACTAATGTTAGTTTCTTTAAGTTTTTGCCATTAAAGTTTTTTCTTTTTATTTATGATAATGTGAATATGAGGGAAACAATTAGCAAATCAGAAAAATAAATAAAAACGGAATTATGTATTTTTTAAATAAAATAAAACGTATGCCTCTTGATAATTGCTAATATTCAAAATTCTTCAAATATAATTAACTTTAATATTAACTTAAATTAGTCTTTAAACTAGTGCTTAGGATTACATTTGTTCTTAGAACAGTTTATTCAATAATTAATAAGTATTAAATCACAAGTGATGTAATATTCCAAATATAAACATAAAAATTAGTTCAATATTAATTCCAGCGCTTGTACAAGATGTCTTACTATAATAATATTATAAAATTAGGTAGCATGTCATTTACATAGTAAAAACAGCCATTTTTCAGAAAAAAACTGGATTTTTTCTGATTTTTTTTTAACTTTTTTGAAAAAGCAGTTTTTTTAAAACTATAATGTTTGGTATTTTAGTCAGCCAATGGAGAATTTTGACGCGACCAATCAATTGTAGTATGGAAAAGACCATTTCAATTGTTAAATCCATTATATGCCTTCATAATTGGATTCGTCGGATATGAAAGAAAATGAATATGTTACTTCAGCACTAATTGATCAAGAAAATGATGACGGCCCTATTCCAGGCTCTTGGAGAAATTGCATGGATAATAGTTCATTTGTAAACATAACTCAGTGCGGTTCTAACAATAATTCTCGTCAAGCGATGCAGATTCGAGAAGAATTCTGCAAATATTTTAATAGTGAAGGTGTCATACCCAAAGCAATTCTATCATTGTTCTTATATTCTCATTTATTAATTGTATATATGCAATTTGACATATTTAAAAATGTATGTATGATAAAATATAAATTATGAAATATCAGTGAAGTTGATTTAAACTTTATTATAAACATACCTTTTTTATCAAAATAATAGAATTAAACAAAAAAATTAACAAACAAAATGTAACGAAAAAGGTACATGTTTTTAACAGAAAAAAATTAATAAAGCTTATTTTTCTCTAACAAGGAACCGATCCGAGGTGTCCACCTCCGATCTTGACGAGCTTTTAATATGTTATT
>QKQZ01025617.1:0-20585 GCA_003595255.1 Solenopsis fugax
CGTCAACGATATAAATTTATTCGTCCGCGACTTTCTAATGCTCGTGAGAAACTGACCATGCGAATGATTAACGAAAACATCTAAAAATTATCAGCCGGATGTGGCATGCGAAGGATATGATAATATTCTTTATTTTGATACCATTTTATTTTAATACCGGTATAATTTACGTCACATTTACGTCATACGCTTTGTGTGCGTGAATGACCAAAGTTATCGACATAAATGCGAACCAATGCAATTTTCCGATAACATTGCCGACTCCTTGTCCCAGACAAACGATAAGTGGTTTATTAACCTCTCCGAAGTGAACATCCCAATGGATGTTTCTACATTATTACAATTAGGTAGCAAATTTTGTCTCACTTCAAATAAGAATAAAAAACGTATGGCACACGAATTCATTAAGAACTTAGAATATTATAATCGGCATATGGACAAAGAAACAACGTCCAAAATTCGTAATCTTGTCATACCATAATTTAATAGAATGCTATAGAATGGTGACAAAACAGATGATATTGAGATGGAGTTATCACATTTGAACAGGGTAATCTCAGCTTTTTGTAAAAAGAACTCTAGCATCATTTTTACTCGTACGGATAAGGAAATGTAACTTTTGCATTGGATAAGTTAGATTATACAAAAAAAGTTGAAGAATTACTCCAAGATGAGAATACTTATATTATTGTAAATAAAAATTCCATGAAAAATATAGAAAAAATATCTGAATGCAAATATAATCTATCAGCAAAAGACTTTGGAATTCTGTATTATACTTCTTCGAGAGAACGGATATCCTCTCAAACTTATTTTCAAAACAATTAATACAAGAATAAAAACACTGTTCAATAATAAATTAAAGAAAGGGCCTTTGCAATTTTCCGTGAGGAAAATAAATTTTAATAAATATCAATTCGAATAGTATTGTACTATAAAATATTATGCTGCTAGACTTCTAATAAGAAAAACAATGAAAAAATTAAGTTTTTTTTTAGCATTTAAATAACACTGTAAGTCATTTCCATTTTGTTTTATTACTGTAACTATTGTATTTTACAATCTTATTATATTTAAACGTTTAGTAGCGTAATATTTTATAGCAATATTTTATAGTACTATTCGAATAAATATTTATTAAAATTTATTTTCCTCGCGGAAAATTGCAACGGCCCTTCTTTAATTTATTGTTTTTGTACATTAAAAATTTTGTAATAAAATTTTTCAATAAAATTTTGGTATAGAAATACTACACTTGGATTTTATTTATTAAAAGTAGTACATCAGTTATTTCAAAGAGCAATATATTCTCTTTATAATTGGTGCAATTTAAAGGTTTCATACATATTTTTGGAAAAATACATGTCACATAAATTGAATATTAGATTACGCAATTTTAAGTCATTATTATTTTTTTTTTTAAGTACATACCACTTGGGTTAACATTGTATCGCCAATTTCTATGTTTTCTAAACTAAAACACAATAATATTATTAGTTAGACGTAATTTCAATATCCGATGCTGTAAGCATGGGAAAATGTACTTTAAATCGTATAATTATATATAATTCATACTTACAGTTCTTGAAAGATTTCTTGGCTAACAGAAATAAAGCTTCTCTTAGATGGGCTGGAATCTTAGCACGTCCCTTAGCAAACCCATAATAAAAATTTCTGTTAGCGTCACAATAAGGCGTCATGTGAATTTCTGTGGTAATATCGCGTCTCGAACGCAATAGTTTTTTTAAACGAAGATGTAGCCATTTGCTGGGAAAATTTCGGTGTGACATCACTCTTTCTAGATGTGTGACAAATTCCGCTTGTTTCAATAATCGACGTATGTGACCCTAATGCGACAATATTATTTTCGATGCTGATTACTCCTGATTAATTTGCACATTAATTTATACATAACTTAATGTAGCTTTTTGCAATTGAGACGGTAATGAATAGTGAGATTTTGCGGGTCTATTTCTAAATATTCATATATCGTACCTCTTTTTCAAGACTTTGAATGTCGTTGACCACTAGACCGATCATGAGGTTCATCAGAACGATATTGACGAGAAGAATGAAGACGATAAACATAATTCTGCTTGAGTTTAATAGAATACTACTCGTATCGTTCTTAGTGTCAAACAGTTTCTCGTACTCATACTCGCCCGTCATCATTACCACAGTTTTTATGATAGATTCCCAGAAATTGTGAAATTGATCATTTTTGTGAAACAAAACGGCAAAACCTAATGCGAATCCAATAATCAAGTAGCCGAACGCAAAGAGAACCTAAAATATAATGAAAAGTTCTAAACGTTTGAAAGTTACTTATAATAACAAGAGTAGTGTGTAAGATAAATTCTCATGTGATATCATGACGTGATTTTTTAAGTCCAGATTTATTTGTTTAATAATTATTTATAATTATTTATAATCTTGGTAATAGTTAAAGAATTCGTCATACGAAACGTGAAAATCATCAATTTAAACGATAAATTCTGAAATCAATAATTACACACAAAGATAATTATAATCATTATGTTCGAGTTACAATTACTCTTGTGCGTCAAGAATTTTCTTTTATGTATTATATAAATAGCGCAACGACCTTAAGAAAACAAAAACGGATTTATGACGGAAAATTGAGAAAACTAATTTTTATATCTTGTAATTAAATTTTTTTAAAATGTATAAATCATAGTTTACTCTAAAGAAAAACGATACATTAATTACTTTGGTTAACCTTTAAAATGTTCTTCAACACCATGTAAAACATGAGCGCGTAATCTCCCCACATTAGAACTCGGCCAATTAACAACATCATTCGCATCCAACTCAGCACGATTGCGATGCTGAATAAAAGTAGCACCCAGTCCATGCAGTGCCCAGACTTAATTTCTTCCTTTGAACACTTCACAAACTCTCCCGCTATCGACGTTATCAAGGATAGCGAGGCGCATATGAGTGGCAACCACCACGTTTCTAATTGTCTTACATAATACCTAAAATGTTTAGAAATATGAGTCAAGCATCAATTAATCGAAAAGTGCAAACTTTTATTATTTAGATGCGTATTTACTTTGGTTCTAATATAACTTGAATCGTATTGTGAAACAAAAAAATGCAAGAACATATTGCTACGATTCTTCGAGTCACCACGTGATCATCAGCATCATTGTGTGCAAACATTAAGGCATTTATCGAGAGAGAAATAACAAAGAACAAGTGTACAAGTATAAAAAGAAAGAAAAATATTTTTAATCTCTCCCACTTTAATTTGATAAACGTCTCCACAATTGGATGCTGTAATATTGCCTGTTGCCTTCTTTTCGAAGCTGCGGCAATAATGGCTGTGACTACTGCCATTTGCGGCTGATCCTTTGGAGCCAATATACCGAAGTCGACATAGATCTTTAACAAAGATCCTATTCATTAGAATTCAGTGTAGAGAACATAGTAATAAGAATAAAAAAGCAGTATCTGCACGTAAGAGAGTCTAACGGAAAAGAATAGATCGATCCTTACTTTGTCTAATATCTTATCATAATATGTGTTTTTAATATATTCTACGCAAGAATTCAAGACGTCTGTTAAAAAGTCGAATGGTTGCGAAATATAATCAAATATAACATCTACGGCGGTATATCCAGTCTCCGTTCCTTGTGCTAAATTAGCTCCATGACTGATCAAAGCTTGTACGCACTCGCGATGATCTTTATGAGACGCTTTACGAAGAGCCGTATTATTGTGCTAAACAGACAAAAGTAATGTACAATTTTGACTTATATAATTTTGTCTCAAATGAAAAATTATTCGTAAACTGCAACATCTAATACAGCTAACCTGATCGCGAATATCAATGTACGCGCGTGGCATTGCTTTAAGTAAAATCGTTAGTATTTCAATATTTCCTACACTCGCGGCGATATGAAGAGGCGTCCTTCCTTTTTTATTGCATTGGAATACATAATCCCTGTCCCGATACATTTGAGCGAGAAAAGACGTTGCTTCTGCACTGCCTAGCTTTGCCGCACTGTGCAGAACAGTGTCACCTAGCAAAGTTGAGCATGATTATATTTGTAATATTTTACAAATGATACACACACAAATAATATATCTAAGAATTTTCTTTGGCAATGATGAATTTGTGGTCAGGTATGAATCTTGATGATGACATAGCGTGATTCAGTCTATTGCGTAATGTTCGTTCGATTGACTATAATAATACCTGTAATTGGATGAGTAGTGTTAACTTTAGCCTTCGCGTCGACTAGAATCTTAACGATCTTGACGAACTTAGTCATCTCATCGAGATCGTCGCGATTCACCGCGATTCCTGCTAAGAACAATGGGGTAATCCCGAGCTCGTCTTTAACATTCACATTCGCTTCGCCTTCCACTAAAACGCTCACAACGTCTGCGTGATTATTTTTCACCGCTTGATGCAAGGGCGTTCTTCCCCAGCACATGGGTATTGGCAACTAAAACACAACATTTATAAAAGGAGCGTAATTTCTATTTCTTTTAATCAGGCTTAGTAGAAATTCAGGCATTATGTTCGAAGTACGAACTTGTCTTCCTACGGAACAGGATCTTATCAGCCGGTCATAATAAGGATGCGGGAGATATCTTTTACTCTCTAAATACTCGTAATACGGGATTACATCCTCGGTACATGAGCAGATACCGACTTTGATGTCGGTGTGTCCTCCATGTTCAATAAGCCACTTTGTCACGTCAGTATTACCGTTGTACACCGCGTAATAAAGTGCGCACCTGCCAATACTATCTATGTTATTTATATCGGCGCCTCTCTTGTAGAGTCGATTCAACAGATCTATGTTCCCTTTCCATGCAGCCATCTGCAGGGCTGTTACTTGAAGGGCATCTACTGGACGTATGTATCTATTTTCGTGATCACGCGCCAAAATTTCACTTGCGTTGTCGAACTCTCCATTTTCGATCGCTGATATGAGCGCAATATGATTCGGATCGCATTCTTGCATTGCGATTTTTTCGTTTTTTTACGTCAACGATATAAATTTATTTTCCGCGACTCTCTAATGCTCGTGAGAAACTGACGCATCATGCGCATGATATCATGCGAGAACATCTCAACGTTATCAGACATTTACGACACACGTTTTGTGTGTGTGTGAATGACCAAAGTTATCGACATAAATGCGATCCAATGCAATTTTCCGATAATATTGCCGACTCCTTGTCCCAGACGAACGATAAGTGGTTTATTAACCTCTCCAAAGTGAACATCCCAATGGATGTCTCTTCATTATTACAATTACATTATTACACTTCAAATCTTTATTTTTTCTACAAAATCCTAGTGATACTATCTTTATATTTTTATTGAAAAATCTTATTCCAATCTTAACCCAAGTAGTATGTACTTAAAAAAAATAATGAAAAATCTAAAAATTGCGTAATTTAATATTCAATTTAAGTGATATGTATTTTTCCAAAAAATGTATGAAATTTTTAAATTGCACCAATTATAAAGAGAATATATTGTTCTTTGAAATAATTGATGTACTACTAAATAAAATCCAAGATTTTTTAATGAAGTTACAAACTATTTAATTTAAAAAAGTTTCAATAGAATATAACATTTAATCTTAAAAAACTAAAGAGGAAACACCAAAAAAAGGGGAAAACTTTATTGAAATAAAAAATTTTTAATGTACAAAAACTTGGCATTGCTAGGCATCTAAATATAATAACGTTTAAAATACAATAGTTATAGTAATAAAAAATTGTAATGACTTACAGTGTTACTTAAATACCTAAGAAACTTGATTTTTTCATTGTTTTTCTTATTAGAGGTATCGATTGAAACTATTTAGAACTTGATTGATTCAGCCGTTACTGAGATTCGATAATCTCAAGTGCTTGGAGATATAGATGGCTCCCATAAAGAGACGTGGGTTCTTCGCGCTGCACCTTCATTTGGTGCGAGACCGCATCTCTTGATATCAAATAAGAAATACTTAGCGATTGATTACATCTGAATTAATAATTATTAGCTAATTTAGTTAATAATTATTAACTAAATTTATTGATTTTTAAAATGCATTCTTCTCAATTTACATATTTTCAAAATTCTTATTCGTGAAGAGGAAAGGAAGAGAGAGAAGATTGAATTTGAGAAGATAAAAAGCTCACATTTAAAATTGTTAGTCTGTTTAATCTTTCTCTTACAGTTATGCGAACGGTTTGAAATTTACTTGTTGCCGCGCATAACGTTTTCTTTCTCGAGTAAAGCTTATGTTAGGCTTAGCCTAACAGCATCAGACTTGCGTTTTATGCATTCACAAAGGAATATCCGAATTGCGCCGGCTAAAGCCTCGACTCGAAAATTTTACTATTCACGAGCCACGCTGCACAGCTCGTCGTTCACCATGCCGTGAAAAAGCACAACCAACGGTTGGCTGATGCCCAAATTTTCTATTTTTTTTTTTATTTTTTATTTTATAAAGCAAGACAAAAAGCGTAGAACGTGTAGCTCCCAATTTTATGAAGCTTTTGATATTTATATCTCTTCCTAAAGTTTTGACGAATATTTTTTATTTTTTTCTAACGCTATTCTATTCGTTCACGTGAAGCACACTCGGATTTATACACATGTAAGATAATACGGCTTCAATATTATAATATGTTGTGAATGTCATTACGACATTATAACAACATTATTACAAGAACATTGAACTTAGTATTTTTACATTTAGTGCATAATTCTTATATATCAAATTATTTTAGCCTATATTAAATGTTATTGTAATTTTACCTTTTATTGTACGGTTAATCGACCTTACTACTTGTCACTGTAAGTCATGTCTTATTCATTTACTTTTCATTTATTTTTTAATTTAAAAAAATGTATAGTACTTGACGATTAGTTTTAACGTTCCATTAATTTATTATTTATTTAAATTTTGTTAATTTCTTTATTTCTTTTTAATTTCATCAGCAATTTTAATTCTCTTGACCTAAGTAAAAAAATTTGGACAATGTATCATTGTTGATTGTTGGACTACGACAGGAGAAGGAAATAAGGTCGGCAGAGATTTTAATTTTGTTATCTACGGAAACTTCACTGAAAAGGATCCGCATCACGGGTCGAAATGTTTGGGATATAGTACGAACAATATTATAATGTTAACTTACCATCTTTGTAATTATATGGATATTGATAATGAGTTAAATGAATATTAACTTTCTCTTCACTATCAATCGCTCAAATAACAGTGTTAGGTTCACATTGGCAGTTTATTTAATTTTTTATTTATTCTTAGAGTCATTCTTATTTAATTCTTAATTGTTAAATTTTACATTATAGTATACTGTAAAAAAAATACATTTTTACAAAAATATTGAAGGCACATTTCTCGCGATAAATTTTCCGCGCCTAACAAAAGACGACGATACCATTTTTTACGCATAATCGTGTTTAATATGACTAATTCGCGGGTGTTGCTGGCGTGTACGCCGCTGTTTAAATATTTCGCCGATATCTCCGAGTATTTGTGGACGTCGTAATGTCCTGGAAATGCTATCGCACGTCCATGTTTGTGAATGCGTTCGAATGCACCGTACGTGTTCGTAGCGCGAGCTAGTGACAAACTGCCGACTACGTTATCGGGCGCTAAATCCATTACGAATGGCGATGATTAATTAATGCGAGGATGACGATTAATTAGCGAATCGTTCACATGTGGCGTACATTAAAGGTCGCGTTATGGAAACGGAGCTTCTCGAACGAGAGGAGAGAACAAAATGTTTTCATGAAATAATTTCTGCAGATTGAATAATTATTTTACACACATTTACAATCAATGAATTCGACCGAAGACCGAAAAAATACGAGAGATCTCGACATGTTCATTTAAAAAATTAATTTTATCGCGATATTTTTTTTTAATAACGTCGCAATGAAAGTAATCGCGCATCGGGAAGATTTGCGGTTATTACGTCGATGAGAAATCGATTTCGCAATAACCGCGGGCGATGCGAAATCGTTTCATCTTGTGCATGGCGTGCGCGCCGTCGTTCACGATTTTACACAGTCGAACAGCCGTGAAAGAGTCGTCGATAAAGTGTCAAACCGTCGCTCGAGGCGCGCCAAGAACTTCTCAACAACCTGTATTTTGTTCCCGTCAGCCGTGAGCTTCGCTGATGACATACGTATATCCAGCTCCTGCCGTAGCTCTTCGGGATTTTCTTAGCTTGTACTACGGTATACACAGGCTGACTTACGCGCGTTGAAGATTTTCACTCGGACAATCGGACGAGAGAATTTACCGCGAGGTCGACGCGTCATGAGAAATCAAGTTTCATTCTCGGAAACGATGTGGTATGCGCTATCAAAGAGAACAATGAGAACTATTGCATTAATGCAACATGATTTTTTACTGTCAATGCTAATTATATAATCATATAAACTTAACTTATTTTTTAATTATAGCATGGGAGAATTGTCTCTCCTGTATTAATAATAATAAAATTTTACATCCATTTTAAAATACATCACACATAATAGAGTAATAGTTAAATATTAACTATTATATTAATATTATGTATATCACATTTTACTAATATTGCATTAATCTAATGCTATAGATGAATATTAAATAAATGTTATTTAATAATATTCCATTGCACGCGGAAATTCCATCTAACGTAAATTTGATAAAGTACACATTGACGTAACATATCGCGCTGAACAAGTTATTCATGTTACGCGGCAGGTACTGATGAAGACGTCGTATCTTACGGTTATGGTGATACCACAGTAAATTACGCGGCAAACGAGTAAAACCCAGATACTATACGGGAAATTTGTGGAAGGTAGACCATGTGTCAAGTGCATTCCGTGCCGGATTAATTATTAAAGGCGTTTTGCTGTGGCGCAACGATCCAGTCTACCTTCACCGTGTTACATTCGATCAATCACAACGCTCGTCTTCCGTCGAGTTATTACATTGTAAAAACAATTAATTAGCGTAATTCTCCGAGTAACTTCATTGCAACGTGTTCCAAAAATATCGCAATAATAAGATTAATATTGAAAAGAATAATTAGTATATTATTACAATATATATTAGTGAAAGGAAGGGGTTGGTGTGGAATATCATTTTGGTTTCTTTTTAATGACTCAGTAAATATTAACGCGACATAATTCTTATCAACACCAGTTTATTAGTCATAGAATTTTACCAATCACCCTCTAAGTAGAAGTTCATAAGATACATATAACGAATTTACTATTTACTATTTACTGAAGATGAAAAAAAAAGATGCGTTTGTGAAATAGCAGGAGGTTGTAGAATACTAACAATTAATAAGACACTTTGATTATGAAAAAATTAATAATTTTTCGTAAATCTTACAATAAGTGTCACAAAACAAGATTTTTTGAACATTTTATAAAATATATTTTATTTGAAAAAAGTTTTTAAAAATATTTCTTTGGCTTAAAAAATAACTTTTTAAAATAATTTCTTTGCTGATAATAAGCATTGCAACGTCCACTACACTGAAAGAAATGATAAAATCAACCAAAGTTTGGTTGAATAGTGATCAAATGAATTTTATAGTGATAGCTACTAAATATATAGTTGTTTTCACCAAACAATTTATAGCCTCAACCAAATAATTATTTTCATACAACAAATTACAAAAAGTTTTGTTAAATGTAACTAAGTTTTTGGTACTAGTAACTATAAAATTTATTTGATCACTATTCTACCAAACGATTTCTCTCAGTGTATGAGGTTGTAAAAGCGATCTTATGTTCGTAATGCAAATAGCTCACGATCCCTCTCATTATATGATATAATTTCATACACTCATGGCACACATATATTAAATTCAATTACATTATTTCAAAGCTACATTCAAAGCCTTCAAGTTAGACTCTAAAGTAAAAAAATTAATATCTAAAATACTTCTCAAAATTACGTAAAAATACTTGTAAAAATCGCCGTTACCTGCAAAGCTGAAAGCTTCATAAAAACGAAGTTTTATAAAAACGAAATGAACACTGATCACTAATTATCCTACAATATGTGAATAGACTACAAGACAATATGTGAATAGACGAAGTAATTTTAACGGTTGCTCTTAGAATTTAACGCTCTAAAAAATTTTTAATATATTTAATAAATTTTTTCTTTGTTTTCAAAGTGCTTCTTTTTGGCTTCAGTCAGAGAACTTTTTCAAAAAATAACCGGGAAAAACCAGGGAATATTTTTTTCTGTTTCGCTAACAACCCTGAACAAATGCAAATATCACGATATTTTATTAAACGAAAATATGCTCCTGTATCCATCCTTTAATTTCCTCGTTTCTCTAGCTTTATTCGGCGGATTAACGTTGACGTGATCTATAATTGACGAGATGAGCGAGTAAACCAACGCGGTTATCAGGTATCTGCAGAATCATCATTTGGAGTCGTGGGAGCGGGCGATCGATCTGACGCTGATACACCCTGTGTAAAATGGAAATCCGCGCTTTCTACTTCTTTCAACAATGGCGGATGTGACATTAATAGAGCGGCGGGGATTTAGAGAAAATCCTTTTCTCTAAATCCCGGCTGGCTAATGGTACCGTCCCTTCACGGGATTCCGATTTCTGATCGAGATTCTGAAATGTTTTCTCGACCCATTCCGGCTATCGCCTACGGGATGCCGCGCCTGGATGCGGCTTCTCGATGGAAAACGTCGCTGTACGCGTCGTAGATTTATATTCTATGCACGGAATATGCGTTACTGTTGTGCAAAACCGTAAACACGACGGCAGAATGCAAGAAGTGATTTTTACGTTCTCGCTCCGTTTCGCGTTGGTTTCCGGAGGCGCGCTATCTCGCTCCTCTGCGAGACGTGTTTGACAATCTCGACGGGAATATCTCTCGGAGAAAGATTTGGATTGGTATCGCCATTTTTCAAAGAGTTTGTTTAACCATTCATGCACGGTGCACCAAATACACTGAAAAAAAGACTGGTTATTACTACCAAATGTATAGTGAAATAGTATTAATTAAATATTTGGTCAATGTAACAAAAAAAATTTTACTTTTCTAAATATTTAGTAACTTATATCAGATTTGATAATACTTACTAAACATTTAGTAAAATAAAATTATTTTTGGTTATATTGACAAGATATTTAATTGATACTATTTCACTACTATACATTTGGTAGTTATAACCAGACTTTTTTTTCAGTGTACTGTTCACGTATCGTGTAAAAAAAAAAGATTTTTTTCGATGATGAGACAGCAACCAAAAGCAATTCGTTGTATAGTACTTGTTTACGTGTTTGTCACGTTGTTTATAAACATTTCGCGTTGGATATTTGCTAGCTTCTGCACTAGTCCTCGGTAGTCCATTTAATAATTTTCAAGTCTGTAATTTTTACATCGCGTATTTATTTCGCTATGTGTACGCACGTATCTCACCAAATATTTATAAAGAGATAAATTATCCCGCTCTCCTTCCCCACTTTCCATTAAATAATATTTGAGAGATGGCATGACCTACGTCACGTTTTCGCCCAAACGTTCGTCTATCTGCCGCGATCACTTTGAAAGAAAAACCGAGCGATCGGGTGGTGAGATTGAAGAATCCAAGTGCGACCGAACGCATTTTCATTTAATTCGCTTCCCATTCGCGACCTTACCCTTCACGATCTCACCCTCATAAAAATAAAACGGTGAAAATCGCCCGCCAAGAGAATTATTCGAGCTTACGTACGTCGCGCGGCTCAATAAAATCGCGCGAGGGGGGTCGTAAAAAGTTTATTCACCGAATAGACACTGCCGGACGTAAGTAATTGGCCGGCCGGCCAAACCGGATCTATCGGTCGCTCGACGAAACTTCCTTCGTCGGGGTGTGTGTTTGTGTGTGTGTGTATATTTGTGTGTGATGTGTGCAACGTCGTTTTTCTTCGCGTGCCATTCAGATCCGGCTTGCTTCCTTATCCCGTCCGTCGTTGCAGCTACGATACATGCGCGTGCTCGCACACATCCTCGTATACGCGCACGTACATACACACCCGTCCATCCGGAATTTCACCCTCGGGATATTTTTCTCCCTCGTCACGTCCAGCGAGCTGCGCAACGCAGCGTCGCGTCTTTGTGCAGTTTTCCTTCCTCACCGCGGCGTTTCTTCCACCACTTCCTCGCTCCGCGCACCCCTCCCGCGCGATCTGTTTTCCCATTCTCTCTCTTCTCGGCTCGTCCCTTTGTTGCCTTCTGCTCCTTCGGGTTTGCCAGCGACAGAGCTTTTTTTGCCCTCTCTCACGTCTCGTTTCCGTCTTGCAACATCGCGAGCTGGATCCAGCGGGAGTGTCTCAAAGGTCTCGACGACGTCCTCAAAATATGCTATCTTCTCTCATTTTTCTGACTTGATTTCTTAGAAGGATTTATACGTGAGGCGTTAACTGGGAATTTTGCAGAATAACAAAAATCGTTTAAGCCATCAAGCCACATTTTTAATTATTTTTCCGAGAATATGATGAAAGAATTAAAATTTCAATCTTTTATTATTCATATATTTGATTTTTTTAATTTATAATGTTTATTAAGAAATTAGTTCTTATCTAGAATTATACTATATGCTCCCCATCATGGTTTCCAGCTTCAGTCTAATAAACTAAACTCAATAATAGATAATACTATGAAAAAGATTTCTCTATTTTGATATTATTCACTACTATTTACGATTAAAATATATTTAAGTAAAATAATAAAAATATAACTGATATTGTTTTAAGTATAAATTTACACTATCAACTCGAAATAAAATGAATAAGAAGATTTATTTACGTGCAAAAATAATTTTACGTATAACACTGAAATCTGAGAGACCTCTGACTAATTTCGCAGACACATTGCCACACAACCCAGCGACAATTGATTGTTCCTGCTGCTGCGAATTATTGAAGAGACTTCTAACTTTTTTGTAAAAGTCATGAGACCCTATTTATTAATTCTATCAATAACAGAGTTTTGAAATTTCATTGGGGTCTGAGTATATCCCTAGGGTTAATCCTGAAATGTATAGAAGAGAAAGAGGGTCTTTCTCCGATTTTGAAATAACTACGCTCTTCTCTTCGCGATTCTCTATATGCTTTTAATGAAATTTTGTCTCAGTCTCCTGAATGTCCCGAACTTTGTGCAATATATCTGAATTAAGTGTATATCGCGATAATTCCTTTTACCTTTTACAAACCTTCATTTCGAGTACATGCACCGTGAGGTTATAATTTGGATTTAATTCCGTCTTCTTCCCCTTGCGCCTGTTCGTTCTTTCTCACTCTCACGATAACGTTGCGCTCCTCGCAGCTTGAATACTGGATATTTACGTCCTACTGCGTCCGTGAGCCGAAAGGCTTCTCTTCCCTCTTTCGAAAGGAAACGAAATAAAGAGTTTCCGCTCAGTTCCTTCGCAGCTCGTCCGGCTCCTTTCCGACGTTCCTGCACGCTCTATGAACTCGGCGCTTATTACATCAGCGATTTTCCCTCGAACCGTCGACAACGTTACGGGTCGAAACCGTTGCGGGTCTCCCTTTGTCGGGGGATCCTTATTTGCGACATGCGGAAAAAAGACGGTATCGGCGCTAACTAGGAGATCCTTTCCATGCGTTTGCACTTTGTTTATTGAGACGGGAGTTCGATGAACAAAGGGAAATTCGCAAATAGATGCACCTTCGGCATTCATTGAATCGGAATCGATGTCAATCGTTTTGTTGTCCTTGTTATCTTTATCGCGGAATAAAATTGCAAACAAATACAACTAAAATATAAATTTAATTGCGATTTTTTTTTGCTTAATCTTTAAGGTCCAATCATGGGTATTTCGTGACTATCGATTACTATCTATAGAAATTACCTTCAAAATTTTGAAGGCAATTAAATTATGCTACGTTATTTTTTTCCAAACAGTAGTGCTAACATTTACTATAGGAACTTGACGGTTCATGAATTTTTAAAGATTTTTTAAACCACTTTAAACAGATGGAAAAGTAATCGGAAATGAGATACCCGTAATAGGGCCAATAAGATACCCTTTTCGTATTGTAAGGGTTAATTACAAAAAGAATTTTGATAATTTCTCACACTCTTCTTATTCTTTAAGATAAATTGCACCGATATGATTTAACACAAATTTAGATTAAATAAATTCTGTTTTTTGTAGATAGTGTTGTGTGAGTTGAACTTGTTTTATTGTCTGCGTATAACAAAAAAGAGACAGAAGTCAGATTTTTGTGTCAGTAAAATAAATTAAACTCATGAATTAAAGAAGAGAGTAATGCAGATCTCCCGATGGCGCTTTGTTAATGAAAATGGCAAAGATTTCGAGTTCAGTTTACAACCCTTCCACTTCTACATATCAAGAACTTGTTTCATTTTAAAAACATAATTCGTAATGGGTAAACGCGTATTGAAATGTAGGAATTTAATTGAGTCTACTGCTCGGATAACGCTTTATTTATCCCACAATAATGGAGAAGGGGGAGCGGAAGCATATCCGCTTGCCTCTGGTCGAGCTTCATAATTATGCAATGCGCCGGATAGTCGTGGACTGAACTTTCTTTTCTTGTGAAGTTTACGAAGAGAGAATCTTGATTACTTCTCGCTTTCCCTCATTGCGAGAACTTGTGCTTTGACGCGCGGCGAACTCTTTAATCGAGTGCTTATCGCAAAATTAATATTGGAGCAGCCGTAGTTTCAGCGAACCTAGTTGGCAGAGAGCTCGATAAAAGAAAGATCTTGTATTGTAATATAAACAAAGACACATATCAAGAGGTATTATTGTAATAAGCCTCTTGGTAACCAAAGGTAGAACAAGGCTTATTATAATAATTTTTGGGTCGTTTTTTTATTAATGGTAGAATTCTGTAGATTACACAGAAAAATGAGTATCAAATCAATAATTCATTGTTTAATATATGTATAAGTAAAAATATAAAATCTTCTTGAAAGAATTTGATAATCTTAATTAGACATAATTTGTTGATGCGAAGAAAAAAATTTTCTCCATGTAAGCAAATTATATCTGTTTAAGATTATAAATTCTTCCAAAGAGATTTTATATTCTTGCTTATATATGAAACAATGAATTATTGATTTAATATTGATTTTTTTCTGTGTAAACAAGATATTAAAGATTATAATTATAATTGCACATAGATAATATGTGGACGCAATTAAAGCCTTCTTTATTTTTTTATTAGTTGTTACATAGTTTCACATCGCATTAAAATTCGTGCGCTCTACAAGTGTTCCAGTCTTAAAGTTAACGTATACGCAAATTTCTGGTGGAATGGTTATTACGCAACGATGCAGAAAAATGAGGTGAAGCTGCCAATATCAGAAGTATTCTCTCTCGTTCACGCTTTATTTAGCAAAATACAAAAAAGGACGCGAGAGCGAGAGGTGCGCTCTATAATTATACCGAATGGAATGCCCCGCGATGAACTTCGTTCCTGAGTTTTATGAGGACGAAATGATTGTCACAATTTCTCGTTTTGTCATTAGCACATAGGACGCCGAGACGTTGCGAGATCCAACGGCAGCTCCTGCAGAAAAATACGACGGCACCGTAAAGCCGACAAGATACATGCGTAACATCTACAATATAATTTTTTCCGTCAAGTTTTTATCGGCTTCATTTGCGTTAAAGTACAAAGGACGAAGAAGGAAGAAAATGGAGGATTACTTGAATCCTTCTGCACTTTATTTAGTGCACGCCAGTGCATCGAGAATGCATTTGGTGACTGGAGTATGGGTTTGCAATGAAATAAAAAGTGTGCGCCTTCCCCCTTTCCCTGTAAATTCGCATTTCGTCTGTCTAATAATGATATTAAACTTATTACAAGTTATATGCTCATATATTTGCAGTAACGTTTACTGCTTCAAATTTATGAAAAAAGTTGTAGAATTGAATTGCATATATTTTACACTAAATATTCACGTAAAAAAGCAGCACAGTTATATAACTTACATAAGTTTAACATTTAATACTAAGCAGATTTGATAGTAGCAAAGAAATTATGTCTGAAAGCAATTATAATTTTTTTGCTATACTATTAAATCATGTTTAACATTTATAATCAGATTTTGATAATATAGCAAAAAAATTACAATTGTTTTTAAATAGCAATTGCTTTCAAACACATAATTTTTTTTGTTATATCATCAAATCTGCTTAATTAATCTTGCGTAGCAAGCTGTACACTGAAAAAAAAAATCGAAGTGAAAAAAATTAAATTTAGAAGTAAATGTTACTTGTAACGTTTTCTTTGATTTTTATTAGTTATAAAAAAATTTGATTATGATGGAATATATGTATCTGTGGAATATATCTCATTGTTCTTATTACTTAGATGGTTTATTTCCTAGGAATAAAATTTTATTTCGCTGGTTTTAAATAAAGTTTTATTTCAGCGAAATGAACATTATATTCCACAAATAAATTTTTAAGTATCTTTTACTCTACGTATACTAAGAAAAAAAAGTCAAAATATTAGCAAGCAAATATTACTTGTAATGTTTTCTTCGATATTTATTAGTTATAAAAAAATTTTACTGTGATGACAGAATATACGTTTCTGTGAAGTATATCTTATTATTCTTATTAGATGGTTTATTTGCTAGGAATAAAATTTTATTTCACCGGATTTAAATGCACATTCATTTCAGTGAAATAAACATTATATCCTACAAATAAATTTTTAAGTATCTTTTTCTCAGTATAGTTTTGCTTTGTCTATCAAACCAATCTATTTTTCTCTGTGTTTCTTTTTATAAATACGAGACATATGAATTAAATAACATATTATTAACTAATCTTTTATACATCTGCTGTGTTACAGAGGAAGTATTCAGCTCAAACAAGGCGCTTTGGTTTTCTCCGAGCGGCACTAAATTAGTCTTCGGCTACTTCGATGATTCGAGCACTCCTATTATGACTATACCATTTTACGGATATCCTGGAAGCTTAACTTTCCAATATACGTCAGCGATACCGATCCACTACCCTAAAGTAAGTACATATGAACCTTATCCCACTGCTCCATTGTTTTTATTACGTACGATAAAAAAATATTTTCTCTTGCACATTGCCATATTTTTAATTCATCGACTTTTAATTTATCTTTATTAACATTATTATTTTTATCGAAACATTTCGCGCCAAAATTAAAAAAAAACAATTACTGGAGGATTTAATTTAGCTTTCAGATACATTTGAAAATGCGAATCTAGATCTATGTATTTTTTTATTTTGCTACGTGCAAAAATAAATTTTATGTATTTTGTTTGTTCTACGTAAAATTTTTAATCGAAAAATTTATTGTGAAATTAAAAAAATGATAATAGCTTGAAAATTTAATTTCGATTTCTAGTGTAATTGAAAATTTTATTGTTTGCATTTTTTATTTTGCTACGAATTTGGGCGAATAAATTGTAAAATAGTTTTTATGTGTAATATTTTCCGCGTACGGAAGTTTTATGTGTAATACATCTGCTACCTGCTATATTTCACGTTTTTAATATCCGTTGTTTTTTAATTAATTGTCTCCCTGTATGAAAAAGCGTTTGCGTATATGAGAAAAATGAAATTTTTCGTGGGGAAAACATAATGTCACTTTAAAGGGCAGCGATTCCGAGCGTTTCTTAGAAACGTCTCTCTCACTTTGTCTCCTCGCGAATCTTCGTGTCGCGTCGCCGCGCTGCGTCGTCCGAGATATGAAAAGCCATCTAACCGAAGTTTACATCCTGAAAAGGTGAGAGCAGCGTGAGCGTGGCACTTTTGCATTTTTCAATGTCTTTTTATGACTCGCGATTGACGCCGTCGCAAAAAGTCGTGACGCGGTGTGGAGAAATATCCGACGTTGGTATAACCTGTGAATGACATCTTTGTCTTCGTATAGCAATCCGTAAGATGGAAGATCGCTCGAATACAGGAAGGAGAAGACAGACAAATAAGAAATGACATTTTTGTTTAAGAAATACAATTTAAAAACACAGTGGTATGTCGGTATTGGCGACCTTCCTCTATATATTTTTAAAAAATGTAAAATTTTTCGAGATTGTAAAATCGATAGAAGCTTTCATGATGGGAAACTTTCATGACGATTTCACTACGACGAAAAAATTAAATAACGAGAATCGCGTTATCTCCCAAAGGCGATTGCAATGGTAATCATATTATTTCTCCGATACACCGAGCGCACAATCGGTCGAACGGCGAAATGGAGACTATACCGGTTATGACAAATGCGCCCCCGCGTATTTTTTGCCGCTTCGCGTACGCTGGAATAAAGTTCACGGCAAATCGATTTCCCTCTCGGAGAGCGCGATTGAATTCAAAGTTTGACGTGCAGTTTTACTTCGAGTGGCGCCGCGCCGCCACCTTTTTAAAGATGCTATTCCATAAGTACATAAACTTGGATTAAAGTCACGGTCTCGTCAGTGATTCATTTTGCTTGATACGCAAACCGTCATTCTGTCATTTTCCAGAGTATATTTATCTGGATTTCTTTCGCGACTGCATTGTGCTTCAAAGCTTGCGCTTTAAGCGACATTTTAACAGAAATGCGGTAAATTTTATTTACCTAAGTTCTGTCGATTTTGCTTTATTCGCGCGATGACCGCAATAAATGGAATTGTCATTAATATCTGTTTTCGCCAAAGAGAAAATTTAACGTGAAAAAGACGTTAGTCTGTTTTATAAATATTTACATTTGCGCGAAATTTCAAATTTCCCTGAAATTATAATAAAATGCAAATACCGAGCGAATCGAATAATTTTATTTTATAATTCGAAAATAGGTTATTATATGTTGAGTCGAAATAGCTCGTGACATAAATTCGTCGTTTGTGCCAGAGAGTGCCGTTATTATTGACAAAGGAATTAAAAGCGAGGAATATGCGAAATTTGCATCTATTTAAAAAATCCAGCATTTTATCAAAATGATGTTATGAAATCCTTTTTAATTGCTGAAACAACAGAGAATAAAATCGTGAATTTACTTAGTATACAGAATTATATATGTATATATGGATAAATAGTTTACAAAAATGACCTATCAACAAATAAAACGGATATTTCGAGTTTAACTAGCAAAATCATTCAATCAGAGTTACTGATACAAAACAGAATACTGATGCAACTTGACATAATTTTTGTAACGTAAAATAACGCAATTAGAATTTTTACGAAACTTTATTCTGGAAATTAATAATTATATTAAGTTCGCCTCGTTACCAAGGAACGCTTATCAAATAATGAAGTTTTCACGTCTTTCATGTCATTAACGTCACTTGCTACTGTCTCGCAGGAAGTTAGGTCTCGCAGAAAACGAGAAATTTCTAGAATTTACTAAAACGTAATCAAGAGTCATCCTTAAGCTGCGAGCAAACAGCTGAAGCTCGACTCGAGCGGCACTTTTTGATGAAGCAAGAGAACCGGCTCTATGTACGTCAGCAAATTAATATTAGTAGAATATCGCGAAGTCGAACAAACGTATACACACTGCGAATAGCAATTACGACGCTTCGTATCTCGGGATTAAATAAGATTGTCATTAAAACTTTCGGTATTAAGACGACAGGATTTTCAGATGCACTTAAAGTAATTAGTGAAAGGACAGCCATGGCGGACACAGAGAATCAAAGATTTATGTTTCCAATTTTATTAAAACGCTCTCGTGCAAACAGCCTTGCAAACAAGAACTCTGCATTTCGCAAGGAAATTGTATTCCTTGTAAATATATACATACCTGATTATCTTTATGTTTTTTGCAAAACTATTTACTCGGTGATCCTTTCGTTCGAAGTTAAATCGTTATAGAAGCTCATCTTGCAGTCAAAAAATCTTAACTTTCACTCTAAATTGATCTAACAACGGAACTTCGAAGTATCAAATTCTGCTTTTAGTGAACTCTTGTATACACATCGGTTACTTAAGGATGTTTCGGCTCTACAGTACGATCTAAAAGTTATCGAAAAAACTGAAGGCTTCTCTAGGTTTCTTCTATTTTTTTCCTAATTAACAATAAAAAGTTTTGGTTACAGATGCCCGAATTTTGGCTCTGAAACTAGCAAAGAAGAAAACAATGAAAAATTTGATTTATAATAGTTTTTGTAGTGAAAATTACTATTAGTCTGTTCGAAAAGTCTGTTTCGTTTGGTTATTACTATTAAAAATAATGTAGTTGCCAGAAGTGAAAATTACTGCCGTTGTGTTTCGTTTCTTTCACCAGTAAAACCAGTAGACAATCCCAAATAGTCTGAAACGTCATAAATATTTTCAGGTTTAAAACTTTACATTAAAACACTGTAAAATTGCTACAAAAGATTTTTGCAATGTTACAAGTTTGTGATAACATTGAAATGTCTGCAATTTTTAACCTGAAAATTATTTTTCTGACGTTTTGGATCATATCGTAACGGCAGCAGCTGACCGCAGTACTGTAAGTGTAGGCTGTAGGCCCCTGTTTACGAGGAGAGTGGGGAGGTGAGACCGGTGTGGTGCCTGACCTTGGCGGTCAACAACCCGTCGGCC
>QKQZ01025621.1:0-10465 GCA_003595255.1 Solenopsis fugax
AGCTCGTCGCAAAAATCCCACGAGAAGGAAGAGAGAGAGAGAAAAGGTGCGGCGTAAAAAAAGAGAGAGAGAGAGAGAGATGAAAATATCATAGAATCGTCCGTGCGGAAATTTCGATGGGCCGCAATCGATATCGATTCTGCGGAGAGCGCAGAGAAAGAAGGGTACCCGGCGTCCGTCGTATGCTGTTGTCTCTTGATAATATAATAGGACCTTCGTTCGCCGAGTCAGACAGTGACATTGATCGTGCTAGCTCCGAGCTATCGATTGCAAAGATGCACGGACAACGCGGTCATTATGTAGGGGGGACGCTATAGAGACGCAGGATCGTTGCACGTAAACATTAGCTCAAAGTTAAAAGCGGGGCATCACCATCGACCTCTCCCTACGCACAAACTCTTCCGCGGCTTCAGCCACGGAAGAAAATGGAGGATCATTAAGCCGTCATTAGTGTCGGGACGCTACGTTGCGGTAGGGAACGGAGCAAAGAGCCGAAAACACATTAAACCCCGTTGGTATCGTCGCAAACCAGTCGTTTACAGATTACAGAACTCGGAGCAGCGGATAAGTATTATCGCCGACCGCTGCGCGAGTTGTGTTCAAGTGGCGACGTTTACGAGACAATGCGCGACACAACGACGGGGACCGGGGGAGTAATAGACGTGCGGCAGGGGGAAGGTGGGCAGGAGGGGACGAGACTACGACCGTCGACGATCGTTCGAGAAAAGTGAGCGCGCCCGTCCTCGGAGGCCGTGAAATCCACCGACGACGACCGATGGGAGAGGAGGCTCTTCCCCGAATCCTGGTGCTATCCTCTCCGCGCTCTTCGCGTGGCCGAGAGTTCCTTCCTTTCTCTTTACGCGACCTCGGGACTATATTTATCCGAAACATGTGTGTGCGTTTTTTCTCCCCTTGTGCCACGTCCACGCCGTCCCTCCAGCCCCCTTCTTTCAGCCCCGAAACCTCCATGGATCAGCGCAATTGAAGTCGCAAAGTGCAACCACGGTGACTCCGCCCGGATAAGCCAATTCCGTTTTGCGATTTGCAACCTCGTGTCTCCGTGATGCTGCCAATATTTTATGTAAATCGACACGCCACCGCTGACGATTCCAACGTCGTGTGATCCGCAAACGGTCGTGAAACGCATTCCCCTCCCCCCTCCTCTCTTTTTCAGCTGCTTTCCCGTCTTGAGAAATCTTGGTTGGGCGGAGAAAGAAAATTTGATTAATCGCGATTACGAATGACTACTAACGACGAACTATTTGCTCGAGAAGCAACGGTGATTGCATAGTCTTCCGAGTAATCAAAGTTCGATTGTGCGAGAATGCCGACTCCTCCTCGAGTGTGCGCTTTTATTAATATGCCGTCGAATATATAGAAGCGACAACCGCTTGTTTGTACAACGCGAGAGATAACGGAGAAAAGTTTAAGTGAGAAATTTATTTTTTGCTCCACTAGATTCAGTCGTCAGTCTTTACGATCTGCCTGAAGATTCTCGATCATCGCGTGACAAGGCGTGTGATACAGTAATTGGCAGCATCATCCGTCATGATCGATCTCCCTGCGCCGATTACTGTTCCTTTCTTTGAACGGAAATAGAACGGCAGATAGGTGCGAGCAGCTGCCGCTACAATTTCGCTAACTGCTACCAGTTTCGTACACTTTTGCGGCTTGAACGACTGGTTGGTAGAGTCGACTGCGATTTTCGAGCCAGCCGCTCGCGCTGGAGTGTGTTGCGGCGCGTCTTTCTTCTCGCGCGCGGATGGTGGGGCGGACGTATCGGTAGGAAGCGTAACAGTCAGCACGAGGAACAGGCTGCCGTTAATTTCGGGCGTGGGCAACGAAGGGAGACGCGCAGCTAGAACAATAGCTTTGCGGTGCTCGATATGGCGCTGGAGGAGCCGTCATAAATTGCCCATTTCTACCGTCGGCTTGTCTTAAAAATTGACCTTGCGATTTCTCAGTCTAGTTTGTGGGACCTCTTTAATATTAAATTACGCATAAAGAACAATAGCAACGGTACAAGTGTAGGTACGGTCGCCACATGAAATTTTTGGTACTTCCGCTGACATGAACTTCGAGCTTTCAACAAATGCGCATTAAATCCCGTGGTAGTCTCGTTTTATCCGTATTCGCAGAAGCGGCGCGTTGCCTATCTGCAAGTCGCGAATGTTTTTTCTGCGATTATCTATCGCTTTCGCGGACTACAATCGCTTTAAAAGTGGCGAAAAAAATAAATGATTAGAAGAAACTGGATTAGAGAGTAGGAGAAACACACATAACGTTAAGATGGACAAATTGGAGAGCGGAAAAGAGAGATGCTATTATTATTCGAGATGAACTCGTGAAAAGAGCACGGATCGAATTCACAGAATCGTGTAACTATAAACCGATGATACTCTCACGAATCGAGCTTTATCTTGCTAAAAATGTCGTTATCTATTAATTAATAGGAAAAAAGAGAAATGCGTCGAGACCCATATATCCACACTGAAAAAAAAAGTCTAGTTATAACTACCAAATATATAGTGAAATAGTATCAATGAAATATTTTATCAATATAACCAAAAAAAAATTTTTTTTTTACTAAATGTAAAGTATCAAATGTTAGTAAGTATCAAATCTGGTATAAGTTACTAAACATTTAGTAAAAAAAAATTTTTTTTTGTTATATTGATAAAATATTTCATTGATACTATTTCACTACTATACATTTGGTAGTTATAACCAGACTTTTTTTCAGTGCAATTGCCCTATCAAGTTTACTCTGGGCGTTCCATCATTCACACCGATGCAACTTTTTTCCATTGACCAAACGAATGAAAAGACTTATTTGTCATTATGTTTGTTGAATGAATAAAGAACAATTGTTTACCGTTGGTAAATCTAAGGACGGATTCACGGAAAATAACTGAAGAACAATCATATATTTGACTGTGGCGAAATAGGTGCAAACTAGGGACGCACACGCGATAGGTTTACAATCGAACACAAAGCGCAGCGTATACGTGAATAATACATCGCGTATAGAAGATAATAGATACGTCACTGGCGATGAGTCAGTATTCCGACAGACGAACGAACGCACTTTCCTCCTTGCGATGTTTGATTACTCAACACGGTGCTATCGGCGATAGCCACCAGATTCATGGTACTTTCGGTGCTCTGTCGTCACGGCCGTCTGCCAAGGATGGCCGTCGACACGCAGATATTAAAAAATATTGACATCTCGGCCGATAGCATTAGCTCTAAAATAATATGCTTAATTAATACGCGAACTTACTTTACTGTCATCAAAATTACATTTTTTTTAATTGAAGATAATCATTTTTAATTTTTATTCCTAATTATTGAAAGGATTAGCGAAAGAATCGTTTTAAATTCCTGTTTCTAATCAATTTTCGACTTCACGATTCCCGGTACCGTGTTTTCTATTTATAGCAATGATTCCAACAATGATACTAGGCGTATTGCTTCCGACTTTGCTCCTAATTAAATTCCACGACTGCTTCATTACGCCAATAGTATCAATTATCCAACGATATTCATCGTGGCCAGCTCATCGATATTACGCAAATAAATACGTGAAACAACAGCGTGAAGAGACTCGTTCTCAGAAATTTTTTCCTGTCGTATCTCTCTACTCGCGAGGACGTGGCGTCGCGATTAGCGTCGCGAGAAACCGGGCGAGAGAGCGGTTCACGCTCGGCGAATCGCGACGTATCCGGCGGTGGATCGATTTAAATGCCTCTGTGGAATCGCGCCGCGCGGTGGTGGTCGCCGCGTGTTTTCCGCGCCGGCTGAGAGCACGAGCTGGAGGAGGGAGAGAGAAAAAGAGAGAAAAAGAGAAAAAAGAAGTATCGCCCCTTACGCACTATAAAAGGACCCTCGCCGCCGCCCCTCTTCCGTCGTCGCTTTTCCCGTGCTGCTGCTGCTGCTGCTGCGGCTGCGGCTGCTGGTGCTGGTGCTGGTGCTGGTTGCCGGTGCAGGCTTGCTGCCTACCTTCGACTGCACAACATTGCAAAATCGATAATCGCGCGATCGGAGCTCGCTGCGAGAACGAAGACGCTTGTATTATACTTCGATATCGTTTCTCCTGACGTAGATACTTTGCTCCGCGGATATCGAGTATCCTTTTCGGCGCAGACAGCTTGTCTTTCTCATTGCGGACGTTAGCGAAGTGTCGATAAGCCTATCGAGCTACCGAATGACGTACATTGATTAAAAATCGAAAAAAGTTCGATGGTCCATCGAGATGACACGGAAATATGATGACACATTTTATAAATATGTAAAACAAAGTCCACTCTGTAAAATGTTTGATGGGACGAGTAAATAAAAAATATATTACCAGTGTTTGCCGTTATCTATATAAAATTATGTAGATAATCATCTAGATAAAGAAATAACTTTATCTTATCTTTATCTAGATTATAATGTACATTATCTTCATCTTTATCTTAGATTTAAAAAAATGTTCCTGTTTCTAATCAATTTTCGACTTCACGATTCCCGGTACCGTGTTTTCTATTTATAGCAATGATTCTAACAATGATACTAGGCGCATTGCTTCCGACTTTGCTCCTAATTAAATTCCATTCTTTTTTAAATTATCTAAGATAATGCGAGTAACAAGAATGAAGTATTGCGTTTAGCCTCAGCCTCCAAATTACCATTTATCCTAACAGATTTTTTTCAAGAATTGCAAAATTTATTGCCAGTACTGAAAATCTATAAATAAGCACGTAATGTAAATTATAGATTTTTAGTACTGGCAATATATATCGAAACGCAGTTCAGATCAACAGTAGTACAATATAAAAATTGCCCCAAACCTATAAATTCGAAAACACAGGAGACAAGATATTTTGTCAGTCATTGTATAATGTGAATTATATTTATACATTTTTCCTATTTTTAATTTTGATTTTTATTTGATTCAAATTTAACGAGAAATATTTTTTGTTAATATAATTATTTGAAGAACTTTTGTTTTTAAAAATATTGATTTAGAAATAAAAATATGAATATATTTCATATCCTAAATTGTTTTTTGCTCAATAATGATATTATCTGGAAATTATCTAGATAAAACTATATATATTATTATCTTTTATCTAGATTAATTAAAATTAAATCATCTTTATCTTATCTAAGATACATTTACACGTAACTTATCTTATCTTTATCTAGATCAATTTTAAGTTATCTAAGCGCAACGCTGTATATTGCCTTAATACTTTATTAAATCGCGATATTTTTCTTAAATAAATGGATTATCTAATCTGACACCATATGGAGCAATTGTTTTACTTAACACTCTGAACACACGTTGTTTTACGTCACACGTTGAGTCACGATATTTCTTAATTTTCATTACTTTTACAGATACAAAAACATTTTTTAGTGACTCTTGCATACATTGAAAAAGAGCTATTTACCAAACTCTTTTTTCAGGGTATACTTTCACATCTCTAGAAAGTATTTGTATGATTTATTAAAAGAAAAAGTTATAAATATTACAACGAATTTTACAGTGACTTTAGTTTTTTAAAGGAAAGAAATTAGGACAAAATTGCCGAATCGTGTATGCAAAGTGTTGAGATTATAATTATACCGGATTGAATTAAAATCGATAAAACAGAAGCTTCGGACATTTTCGGAAGCTGCGATTGCAGTTATTCCCGAATGAGTGAACGTATCTATGCTAGACCGAACAAATGTCACGCTCCCATCGACCAATTCCTCTTCGTCACTCTCATCCGTTTTGCAATGTCTCGCTCTCCCGCTCGTCGACGAGACGAGCATCGTCGACTTTCGGGTGACAACGACGTCGACGTAGGCGTGGCGGAATCGAACGTTTTCAGAGTTGGAGAGTGAGATAAAGAAAGAAGAGCTATCTGGCACCCGTACCTTCGAGTAGGTACTTCCTTCTTCGACGGTATGCCGCGATACAATCGATGCAGCCCTCGTCGCCGCGATTCCACCGCGATCGGAACTTTCGATTTTTGGTTCGTGTCGCTGACGTCCGTGTGCATCTCCACGCTCGCTGACGCAATTCCCAAAAATAATTCTCGGAGCTTAATCATCGACCGTGTCGCTGTTTCTCTTGAGGCTCGTCGATGATTTGTGATCGAAAAATCATGAATTATGTGTTTATGACGTGAGCATAAGCTTCGCGTGTTACCTATACATTTCCATATCAGGAATCTCTACCTCCTCTACTCTTACGGATAATTTAGTGGTTCTCGAGAAGCAAATTTTGTGAAAGTTACATTATTTTAAATAAAAGATTACTCAATCATTCATAGGAATACAAAAATTATATGCTATATGTATTACATTAATTTCTTATTTTCAAACGTGTTATCTATGCAATATTATTACTTAATTTCTATTTTAAATATACAAGACATTTCTTATATAATTTTTTTCAGAACTCTGAACTTTACTTCAATAAAGAGTTTTCCACCATATTTGGTATCGATTCCTTTTTTTAAAAAAAGTACTTTAAATGAGTTTATTGTCCTCGTTGCTGCCTTTTAACATACGACTTTAAGCAGCTTTGTATTAGATTCTTGACTTAAAATAATGAAAGAATAAGATCTAGTGACACTTAAATAAGTAATAAGTAAGATTTTGCTATTTAATCACTTCCCTCTTGTTCGTCATTGTTATATCGCTCACAATAATAGTTACTCTAATCTACATCAAGGAACATCCGCGTGCGCGAGGATTTACTAGATCGCTTTATTGAACAAGCGGACATTGAATGAATGAACGAATGTGCTGTACGAACAATGTCGTGTATGTTGCCGTAAAAATTTATGCATTTTTCGACCGATAAGGCAAGAGTCACTAAAAACGAGCTCGTTACGTTATTCGTTATCTGCGATGACACATTGAACATTCGCAGCTGCACAGTCGTGTCCCGTCCACGTCGTTCTAACGACAGCGATTTACTTTCTGGCAGACATCAGCAGTAATGATGTGCTAAACAACATTCTTTACCACTAATAAGAACTGTTGGAGTTATAATTTCGATTGGACGATATAAAGCTAATTCGTACCCTCGTTTTGCTAATTTTAATCAATGAAATTAGTTTTATTTACTAGATCATACTACATTCTTACTACATATCCGTTATAGAGTCTGCAAGTATAATATACATCTATATGGAGAAAGTTAATTTAAGATTATTACATTACGCAATATAATATGAACGATAAAATCGTTGATTTAATAGCAATTTATACGCTAGATATATAATTGCTCAATCTGCTACATATATAATTTACATTCGCAACATTAAACAGCTTGTCCGTAAGATATTATCTGCCGAGGAAACTTTTTTGCTTTTGAGAATTCTAAGAGAATTACAAAATTTACTTGACATAACTATATGTATATATAGTTTGAAAATGATACATTTTCTACTAACGAAATGGTCTTTTTGGCTAATAGAAAAATGATCGTTTAAGACATATTTGTAAATTAATGAAGAGTTACAAAAGTATATTTTTACTCTAATAATCTTTAAAACTTATCGTTCCAAGTGAGATTTTTATCGCAAACTAAATCTACTCGGTTTCACTCCTTCCTATTCTTCGCTACGAGATTCTCATAGCAACGAGTCCCTGATTAAAACATGCATGCCGATAGAACACTCCGGTGTGTTCTAAGACTTCCTACATTGGCATCGAAAACGAACACGACTCCGCAGAATAACCTTCGGCGAGAGCGGATTTCCGGTGTACGGATTTTCGGTGTTTCACTTTTTACGCGGTCACTTTTACGCTTTTTAAATTCTATGTATTCTTAGGGACTCTTTTTTTGCACCTCGTTGTAAGATCACGACGTTGTTCGCAAATCCTACGATAACGCGATCACCTTTCGAAAAATTCAAAGAGAGATTATGCCAGATTTCGAATGCGAATTAGTATCCGTCTCGTGTGCTTTGCATATGTAAAATGCTGACGGATTTACCGCCTTCCGATGTCCTGAATCAGTGGATTCCAGTTTCTGAACACTCGTCATTTTATAATTTTGCAGGTGCTTGTCTCTTGTAGTTCACACGGTAATTATATTCCTCTTATATATTCCTTATGCACAAAATAAAAAGATATAATTGCTTTTATTATTTCTAATATGGAATATTCGAAAGTTACAGCAATCGTTAAAAATATCTTTATTACGTTGAGTCTTGTTTGCATAATTATTAAAATTTTATGATTCCTTTTCAAGATTCGAGAAGAAATTCAATTTCGATCATCAACTTCCTCTTCTCTTGACGTCGACGAGAATAAATTCAGAAATCATGTTTTTTTTGGATAAGATTCCGATTAGCTAAAGAAAAGCACGAATCACCGGGAATCCGAAGCCCGATGAAATTCTGAGACATTTTGCGATCGATCGGCTGCGAAGGGGGTGTGTCGAACCCGTGGCTCGCCACCGCACCCCACTTTTACGTGGTCTCGAGAATTACGTAGGCTGAGTCGAGCCGAAACGACACGGCGCGGTGCCGCCTTGCACAATTTCGTAACCACCAGATATATTATACCTTGCGACTGGATGGTTGATCATGTTAGATTGTTGTGTGTATATGTGTATGTGCGTATGTTTGTGTGAATTTATTTAAGAATAAAATATACCTGACAGCTTATCATGGCTAAAACTTATACATTACTAGATAGCATATTTAGCATCTCTATAAATTAAATACTCTGTATTATTAGACATTTGATATAGTTGATAGATTTACGCTCCTTTTTAAAGAATTATATAGAGTTCTTGTCATGATTAATATTTAAGGCGAGAGAGAGAGAGAGAGAAACAAAAGTGGAAAATTCTGATTATTTATCGGTGAAATTACTCGGGTGGAATATTTTAAGTTGTCAAGAATAGCAGACTTTTTTATAGATATCTGACGATCTAGATAGCTTCGTGAAAAGTCATTCTGAATTATTAACTTGAGATAATATCAAAAGTAGTTTTTCATTGAGCGGATGGAAATTTTCTAACCTCCTTGTGCATGATTTTCAGAAAGCTAGCATTTTTCTTAAGACTTTTATTTAGGCAAGCAAGTTTTTAAAAATATTAAAACCAGTCTCTTTTTTCATAGCAGTAAAAAAATTATGATTGTCGCATAATGTTATTATATTATTATATATTTAGATTCTTATTTTTTCTTAAGTGCCAGAAATCTTTTTAACATACATAAAAGAGGCTTCGGAGAACTCTCTATCAATATATCAAAATTTTAAAACAGATAATTTTATAAAGGTATATATTCAGCGTTAAATTCAGTCACATCTCATATCGAGTTTTGTTTCAATATGTAAGAAGATTGAATTCAATGTTCACTTATTATTGATGATTGAATTCATTATAATTGTGATAAGAATAAAATGGTCACATTTAACGTTAACCCTGCGATGTGAGATTAAAATGATTCTGCTGATAATAGAAGCACAACATATATCACGATTCATATTTCTGCATGCAATCCTTCATTTATAATGAATGTTTAAGCTAGTTGCTAGAATGTCAAAACTTTTTGCAACAGTATCATCGTGCTTGAACGTATTACATAATTATTTTGATAGTTCCACGTAAAATCATTTTCTAATCTAGCTAAATTTTTAGACAATTTTTAATACAATTGATAATAAAATTGTTCTTTCCGTGCAGATTAGTCTTTACGCAACATGCCCATTTCTCTATTTCATTATGGAACAATATCGATTGAACTTGTCTAGTGACTATGTTATTCACGTCTCGTATTATTATCGTACACAGTGTGCGGTACTGAGAAGAGTCCCTGGCTTTGTCTACACTGCGGGTCCGTGCACTGCGGACGCTACGTGGCGGGCCACGCGTTGCAGCACTACGAGACTAATACTCAACACTGCGTGTGCATAGACTGTGAGAGCCTGGCAGTATTCTGGTGAGTCTCCTCCGCATCCCTCCGCTTTCACCGTCTTCGCATGCCACTGTCTACGCGTGTCTCTCCTCCATCAAAACCGGTATAATTTTGGAGAGCTGAACTTCCGACGAGAGACGCGTGAGACATTGTCGCGAAATTTATAAATATCTATCTATGGATAAATCGATAAGTTTGTTGATGAATCAAAACATAGAAATTACATTATTTTGTGCGTCGCGATACTGAAACATATGAACATGGATGTTGTTTTCTATCGGGAAAGCTGTATAGCTCATATCTCGCTTCTTCCAGTTACACTTGTGACGAATACGTGGTGAATGACACGACGAGTGGGCAGATCGAGAAGATACGGCGCGTCACCTTTCGCAAGGATGAGCACAAGGAGAACGATGAGAGCTGGAGCACGTCGCCGCCCACGACGCCGCCGTCCTCGAGATCGCGCGACGGCGGCGGCGACGATCACGACAACGACGATCCGGACGCCCTGTGGAAGGCAGAGGTGGTCGTGAGAAATTTAC
>QKQZ01025625.1:0-13966 GCA_003595255.1 Solenopsis fugax
CCGAAGCGGGCCGCGTTCTCCGCGTCCGCCGCCGTGCCGCGTTATATGTATACGCGGGACGCGAGAGATGAGAGGAATTCCTGGCGGATTCTTCTTGCATTATGTATGCGCGACGTTGATCGAACGAGATCATAGATTTGTTCGCTTTCATTAGAACCTGGCAGGTGCGTTCGCGCGGCGCCGCCGTTACGCGGAACGCGGTAAATTGGGCGTTGAAGTATGATACCATTAAGCGTATTTAATGGTACACACAGAATGTTTCTTCGGAACGAGCTCTCTTCGGTAAAAATGTTGAGACATCAATTTCTAAGTCGCGAACGACAAAGAGAAACGGTAATTTTAATGAATCAGTTACTAATACGCAAAGACTACACTAAGAGCTCTGACACATTAACTTAAAATTCTGACTTGCTATACCATAATTTCATTATGTTCAAGAAACAATTGATTTTCAAACTTCTTTTCAACACAATTTTAACTCGACGATATTCTCGCCTCGGAACGATGAATGCGTTAGGAAGTGTATATGACGGACCGTTGATTCTACCGAAGAAAGAGATCTATACTGGATAAGTTGATTTTATGCTGTTACCATTATTATTTGTTAGATCGCATTGCTAAGAAGTTGCGTCACATATTAACATGCAGCTCATAGTTTCTCTTACTTTTATGCGGTTATTCATAGATGTTACTGAAGAAGACTTAGTATAGTCGAAACGTTTATTGTTTATTGTTTAATATATTCTTTCAAGAAAAATTCTTTTCAGTTTTTAATCAAGACTCAATAACGCTCGGAACCGACCGATATTTTTAGTAATTTGAATTACAGTTTATTCGGTGTAACTGACTGGCGAAGACAAATCTATCAGAAGCTGAATAAATCACATCATAAAGTAAATCACCATATGTATTGCATCGTGCAAATGTAAAATGTAGAGATCGCCTTTAAAGGAAAGTCTGGAAAAGAAACAAGTCTCTCGATTCGGATTCTTATTCGCCAGTTAGTTCTCATTTGCCGTCGCGTCGCAACTAATGCAAATCCGTTTCCGCTCTACGAATTTATCGTTCTTACGATTGGAGCTGACATATTTCACTGACGTGGAACTAATACCGTTTTCGTCTGCGTTTAGGAAAAAGCGACGGTTGAGCGTATCTCTAACGAGGACCGTGAGAATGTCAGAGACGAAGTGTCTCGTTCCCGGCGAATAATCTCGTCATTTATATCGTACGTCACTCAGTCCCCGGAACTTCCAGGGATTGTGCGAAATTATAACGTATCGAACGCAGCTGCGTGCCGCGCGCTCGCGTTCGCGGCTGTGTATTATTCAAATTCCCGCGAAACAATACGAAACTAATTGTCGCGCCGAATTGGCATGGCTTGACCCATATGTAAATTTGGAGAACTCCGCGTGCATTAATTATAGGTTGTACACAGGCCGGCTGTGTTCTCCACCGACGGGGACTCTGCATTACTAATATCTTGAATCTCCCTGGATAGAGGGCCAGGACGTACGCTTGAATTATGGGAAAATTAATGGTGCTGCGACAAACATGAAGAAATAACGATCTGGGGCAGAAATAGATGTTTGAGGTAAACGTTTTCCGTCACTCGTGACTTCCGCTAAGCCATTTTTAAGGCTGAAATATGTGTCGCGACGCACGCTGTGCACATTTGCAATGCAACGTCATCGTTCGCGAATCGCACTCGGATCGATCCGAACCGATCCGATAATCTTTTCAAACCGATCTGTCAGTGTCGTCAATATTTTTCTTTTCTTCATCCGTATGAGGAAAATGTAAATTTAATTTAGAAGAAAATGCACGCAATTCTCTTCTAAAATTTTTCAGCAACTCGAGATGTATTTATCAAATATTTTCTTAGACGCATCGCTTGATTGCTCCTCGTCAACTTACGCTCATCGCAGAAAGCGCCCTTCCAGCCAGGATTACAGACGCAGGATCCTCTAACGCACTGGCCATGCTGATTGCAATCAGGAACTTGGCAGTCACCTAACGGTATATCACACTCCGCGCCTTTCCAGCCCTCCTCACAGTGACACATACCACCGCCGTATTGTCCGTGAGAAGAACACAACACTGGACACACGCTTTTGCTGCAATCAACACCCTGAAACAATCGTAAAGTGTTTTCGTCTCCTTAAGTTATTAATCTCTTCAGAAGGCACGTGCTCAGATAATTTAGGAATAATTTCGCAAAAACGCACCTGATATCCGTCTATACAGTCGCACTTGCCAAGGTAGCACGAGCCACGTCCGGAGCAGTCATTAGGACATGTACTAGAGACACCTTCGGCTTCCGTTACGATGAGGGTAACTTTGTAGGGTTGTAGCTCGTCGTTATACACGGACAGGAACCAGTCGCCGGTGTCAAAGTATTGCAACAGACTGACGTTGACCATCAGCGGTTCCACGATGGTCCTCTTGATGAGCACGTGTTGATAAGACGCAGCTGGTGCCGCGCGTTCCACGCGGACATCCTGCGGACTGTTGGACTGCATAAAACTGACGGCCTTCGCGGTGATGTCCCTCTTCAACCTGTCTACCCTGCCACCCTTTACGAACTCCGCGAAATCGTACTGCGTGACGCTGGGCGCGACGTTTCGCCTGCCGTACACCGCGAAATTCGCGCCCCACGGCAGGGTCAAGTTTAGCCTGATGAACGCCGGCTGCTTACTGCGAAACTCCGTGTTCCAGAAGTGGTACGGTTGAATAACGGCGTGATGCGCGACGTTGTAGGCCTGCAGCTCGAGCACGGCCGGCCATTGCTGCGCCGATTGCTGGATCTGCGGGTCGCTCTGCTGATCGCCGGCGCTATCCGCGGCGCTCGAATGCTCCGCCGTGCTCGTAGGCAGGGATTCTGCGAGGGAGAGACGTGAAGATGTGACACATTGTATAACGCAGTAACGTAAGTCATTAAGAAAGTAGCGAGGCACAAATGGTCTGGGATAATTCTCCCAATTATTGCCGTTTTAATCACATAGTGGCAGTTGATATACTTATTTTGTTTAAATATATAAACATTCTTTTGCATCATTATTCAAGTAAAAACTTTAATATACACAAAATAAAAGCAACAAGCTCGAAAAAATTAATTGATTATTTAAATATAATAAAAACAATAAAAATATAAAGTATAACTATCAATCCTGTCAATCAATACTGCCTCCCCTCTCCGATTGAAGACACACTAATCTAATATTGCCTTCTTATTTATTGTTACGTATTTATTTACGTTTATAAGATAGCTAATATTAATTTAACATTAAAACATTTTTAATAACGCTCTCATAATTTTTAATAAAAGAAATAAAAGTATTAAGTATTGAATCTATTATCAATGTCCTAAGTACTTTTTCACTGATTACTGCTGCATATTCGTATTGCCCCATATTTATATGTATACTTAATACTGTCATGCATTTATTTATGTTTAGATAAGTCTTCCATTAAGCAAGAAATATTAAAGTAACATTTACAAGTGTTGATTTCATGTGTTTTTAAATGTTTTAAAATAATATTGTATTTTAAAATAACATTGTATAAATATTTTAAAAAAATTATTTGATGTATAATTTTTGTCGAAACATTGTTGAATGTTTGAAAAATGTCTCTAAAGTCGTGGACAAAGTTTGTTTATATTGCATGATGTTATATACAACGTTAAATGCGACATATTTGAAAATATATTATTGAATATCATTGTAATAACATAGTAGTAATGCTTTTATGCATACTGGGGTTAGTTTAACATTAAAATATTTTTAATATATAACGCTCTCGTGCTTTTTATTCTAATATTACAATTGACAAAAGCGGCAGTTACTGGGTAGTAATTGGGACAATTATCCTAGCGTAAAATTTGATAATTTCTTGTGAAAATAGATAAAAGCTCGTTTTTCTGCTACCTTCATTTAAATTACAAATGTAAACTATATGCTGTATAAGTTTGACGAGGAAACATTTCCAAAAAGGAAAATATTATATTTTAATTTGTAAATGTATTTTTAGAAGAAAATAAAAATATTTTATTTAAAAAATATTTTTATTTAAAAAATATTTTTATCGAACAAGTGTTTGATGGAGATTTTTTCAAAAAATATACGTGACACACATAAAACAAATATTTTGAGCAGATCATCGTTATCTCTTTATGTAGAATTTTATTGCTCCATATCCTTCTGTTTATCTTCACATCAAGTGTGTCAAATGTACCTCAATTGCTCAATTATTTTTCGAAATTGATACAGCTTATACTGTGAAATCTTTATAGCGGATGACATTTGGACGCGCGGCAATATAGTCCTTGCTAAAGATATTATATCGATGAAACGTTCATCCACTCGCGCTTCCCAAAAGCAATTAGCGTATGACGCTGTACGCGAGAGTATTTACATCATGCAGAGTAGATGCAAATTAATACCGCTCGATATTTACCTTCTGTGGGGATCTGCGTAGATATCGAGTCGTGGATGTGTGCGTTTTCGTGAGTGACAGCCTTGATATCTTGAACCAGAATGCAGTTAGTGCTGTCTATCGGACGCATGGAGCTCACTGCTGGAAAGTAAACAAAGAACGTCCGTTTTAGGATAAGAGAAATATGAAAATCCACCATGCGCGCGCGCGGAGATGCCACAGACGCAATCGCGCGTAAACATAAATGTTATATTTGCAACGTATGACCGGTATACTTCGGGGCGAAATAGCATTGCTCGCGTGACGCTTTTATAGCGTCAGGAATCAGGAACGGCTTTAGTCGAACGTCTGGCAGCGGCCTAATGGGTTCATAAATTCGGACAATCGCTTTCGAATTACGATGGCACACTAGATTTCCCCTGACAACCCGACCTTCCTGCTCGAATAACTTTTAAAGCAACGTATCCGTGTAATAAAGTTTGAGGTCTCATGACTTGAATCACGGATGTTGTATCAAGCGTACGATATTGCTTCATCAGATCAAGAATGAACTGGTACACGCTGTAATATCTTACATCGACTATATATGATATTTTTCTTCATTAACTTTAGCAAAATAGAGCGTCAATGATCAATAAACAACTCACAATGGCTCTTTACAGTATATCCGATGACAAATGATTATGATGTTTAATATTTGGGAGACCCCTCACAAAGACCAATTAATATCGGCCGATATAATCCGAGATCCAATTATGTTGATGCTATATCAGTAGTTATCTGGGTGCTTCAGGTCATTTATATTAATGTTTTCTGAGCGATAAGTGCAAGTTCGTTGAATTTAAACGCCATGATAAATTTAGCAATAAAACCCTTATCCGTGGCGGGATATTGCGGTTTAATTAATTATCTGTCTCGTGCGCCGCGAGCGCCACGAATTAATTACGCAGTTTAACGAGAGTTTTTAAAAAGGGGCAGAGGCAGGCCCGGGCCAAACGCAACCCCGCTTAACGACCTCTTGGCTTATCAACGCAACAAAACATCGATAACGCATAATTGAATTCGCGTGTTATTGCCGCGCGGATGATTTGACAAATCGCGATTCGCCGATACACTCGGCGCCGATATTTAATGGACGCGTTTTCGTGCTCCGCGATTTATCGCATCGCGGGTTGTATAAGCTTTCTGTCTGTGATAATGGCGCTCGTTATTGCGCACGCCTGTGCACCGTTTCTAGTGGAATTGCCCCATTGTCGTATATAGGAGTACATTGTTATTTTATTATATCCCAGCAGCGTTTCCTTCCAAAATATGCCGGGGGAAAAAAACAGCGTTAAATGAAATTGAGATCGTAAGTAAAAGCTCCCACCATATTTGACCCTTTGATCCGCGCGGCGGAAGAGATAGCGCGCGTTTAAACTGGATAATTCAATCAATGCAGATTGATATCTAATTCCCCCAATAAACTTTTCGCAATAACTAAAGTCTCTGGCCATAGAAGTCCTCCGTGCAGACGATAATCCTTGACAAGTTTCGTCGAGGTAAGGAAGCTGCGCGCGATACGTGCGAGACGAGGGGTGGTTACGCGTACACGTGAAAGTTTTTCGTGTACGTACGCATACGGATAGGAGAGCGAGCGAGCGTGTACGTGTACATGTACACATGTACGCACGTCAGACCGGAGATAGGCGAAATGACCGGAAAAGAGCGACTATTCCTTCGGGATCGGCGTTGCCTGGCCACCATGTAACTATCGCTGAAATTGAGTTGCAGTGAACTGTGAATGACCTTATTTCGCGTATATGCCAGTCAGCGTGGCATCGTTTTCGTTCCCGCTTCACGTCGCTACAACTCAGCAATCCAACTTTCCACATATCGCACTGGACGTCGAAAAAAATCACGCAGTGAACCTCGAGACGCTAAATAATACATTACGTAGGGAAGAGAGCATTTAAAAAAATCGATATTTGCAATCTAAAATAACTTTTCCTAAATCAATCTTCGATAATGCAGCACCGTGCGCGTCTCTAAGTTTATCTTACATAGACTTTATTTTAGTAACAATTTAATATCGTAGCCGTCGGTTCCTAAAATATTTGACGTTGTAAATTAGAAACCTCGGATAGCGAATGCAAAATGAGCTTGCACTTGGGATCTCTAAGCAATTTAATCTACCGGCAGCTGCGACCTTCGAGACATCCTATGTGTGCTCAGCTATAAGGACAATACTGCGAAACGAAGTCATCTCAAAAACCAATATATATGGATCGCGAGACTGCCAAGTTTTGATGACGAGAGCCACCGGAAATTTAAAATAGCCATAATGCGAACGGAAGGGGTCGTTACACCGCCGCTTTGCCCCTTTGCCTTCGCAGGGATGGGAAAGGGCGAGCGCGACTGTGAAGGACAGCGGGCACGTTCAGCAGGGATGGGGGAGGGCGAGGGGGAGGGGCGCAAAGGAACAACTTTTTCAATTATATACCTCCGGATCGATAGAGCGATTCATTCCCGAGAATGATTCCCGGATTATCGTAGGATTATCCCGCCGCCACCCCGGCCGGTCCGTTCTGCCGCCCACTTCCGCTCGTACGTTATAATGAAATGTTTACAATCGATCCGTCTACCCTTTCGTTCCGATCCGGCGAAGCGTGAGTCCAGACACGACAGCGTTATCGAGCTGCCTACAATGTCGTTATTATTGACGAGTTAACTATTAATGGCGTAGTAATAATGTTTTCTCATGACAGACAGCACAAGCGGATGAATCATATTACAGTTTGTTATTGGCAAACGTCTTGCAAAAAATTATTTCAAAATTGTACTAATACTTTTCAATCATAATTAAAGGCCACACACGTTTAAGTAAACTTATCAAGTCAATCCGAACGTGTGCATCGTATTTGCGATAACTGCAGTTTTGTCATGTCTAGCTGTTCCGATATTTGCACAAACGTGCTTGTATAAATATGTAGCTTAAAAGTAATTCTGTGAAACATACACCAAAGAATTGTTTTCAACTGAAATTAAAAATCCAACGGTAATAAAAAAGCGATTAAGAAGCAATCGTTTCATAAAAACATGTTTAAAAAAGAAGTATAAATAATTATTTGCTGAGTAATAATTTGTGACTATATTCGTTTAATAGTATTGTATTAATATTAATTAATAAAATTGAGTAATTATATGGAAGGAATTAAAATTTATTAAAAAACAATTCTTTTGTGTATATTCCAATATAATTACTTTTATTCGCCACGCCAACTTCCGATTGGTCTGATTTAAGCTTGTCACGTCGCGCTGCTACACACGTTCCGATTTACTTGAACAAGTCAGTTTGACAAGTAAGTCAAACGCTTTTTCATATTTCTTCAAGCAAAAATAACCGGCGATTTTACCACCTATCAGATTTAACAAGCGTGCTTGTTCATGCATGCTTGACAAGTTTATATTTATAAATTTATTTATATAATTTATATTTACAAGTTTATTATTTATCGTGTGTGGCCGGCTTCAGATTTTATCCGAAGGGACTAAAAGTATTTGACTAGAGAAGGAAGAAAGAGAGAGAGAGAGAGAGAGAGAGAGAGAGAGAGAGAGAGAGAGAGAGAGTTACGAGTAGTTGGGCTACGCGTGCGTATTGTGTTCCGTGAATCTGTACAATACCTGCCCATTTCTCGGTTTCCTTATAGCATTCGTGATCGTACTCTAAAAGTTAATTTTTATAAAAAAAAAACGAGCGAAAGACGCTATGTTTTTTTATAATAAATATATTGAAAATAGTTATATAACAAAAAAATATTTTCCAGTTTTAGTTTCCGATTAGCAATTTTGTATTGTAATATTACTTTTCTGATTCCATTTAAGAGCTGCGTTTCAAGTCCGACGAATACGTGGCAACTAGAAAATGTATACAAAATCACCTAAGAAATTATTATTTGAGCACTAATATCCGTTTTGACCGTTGTCATTATTTGATTTAAATGTTATGCATTATACACACGTCATGGTCTTAGAGGTACATTATTCTCCAGCTTTACTCTCAGCTTGAGGACCGTTTGTCACGGGAAATTATCGTGGCAACTGTTTCGTTAGCCACTTGTAAATGAAACTCTGGAAGAGGTCCACGTCGGAAAAGTGACTTGTCGCGAAACGATTTTGGCCCTATGAGGGCCACGAGCGAACGAGCGAGCAAGCAAGGGAGCAGACATACGTCAAATTATCGAAAAGCAAGGTAACTCGCGTGCATGCAAAATTCGTGCGTTCCGGAGCGAGGCAGAGGGACGAAACGAGGAGGAAGGGTTCGCGCACGGCTTCATGTGTCTCGTAGTGTGTACGCGTGCGTATACGAAACCGCGCGCGTATGTTTGCGTGTATGTGTGTGCTCGCGGCGAGAGAGTAGACGGACCTGCAGTGACCATAAAAGAGACGCGGGCGCGGGGGGATGGATGGAGAGAGGTAACGCTGGAGGTTGGCTACGGGGTAGTTTGGATGCAGTAGCAAACAGGCAGATTGGATTCCAGACTCGATTTACTGGAATGCAGAAATAACAGCTGGCGAGCAGTCTCCTCGAGGCCGAGAACCGACTTTGCAGTCCCCATCGTCCCTCCCTCTTGCTGCGACACGCAGAGAACGGGAGGTGGAAGAAGAACATGGGCGCCAAAGTCGGGATGGACAGTTCCGGACGGGGGAGCTGGAAGGGTGTTATATAGATTCGTGGAACACAATGCGGCCGAGCTACTCGCATCCCTTCCTTCTCCAGTCAAATCCCCTAAGTCCCCGAGACTTCGATGATGAAGTCTAATACGTTCGCGAGTCGGATCTTGACTGTCGTATAGATTTTCGGATTTCTCGCGAAATGCAAAAAAACACGATTTGCGTGAAGGTTGCGAGAAAGGGCGGAAGGGAAGAAAGCAGGTTCTGTTGCGCGCTGATAACGGGCGAGCATTAATTCCTCTAATCGCTCTCGGTGCCGTGGAGATGCAACGATCTTCAAGCCCGTTCGCGCGTATCTTTAGCCTCGCATCCCGTTGGCTCTTGCATTAGCATAACGGACCTAGTGAAGCCATTTTCCGAGACTTTTTTGCAGTAACGATAACCTAACGTGGTGTTCTTTCAACGTTGATCTTAACGACGCGAATCAACGAAGACGATTCGTCTCTCGTTTTCTTGCCGCGAGCCCGTTAATAGAGCCGATTGCCAACGGCCATGTCATCGTAGTGTTTAACTTCCGTAAGATTTTACGTTTACATACGTGGAGCTACATACATGGCCATTGTTATTTATGCAGCAAAGTTTACCAATGTTAGCCATAGGGCGTACCGAGGTAGTGCGCCGTTAGTTGCACGGCTATCGATTTGTACGTCGGGTAGGCCATTGCCCTGCGAAATTGCTCGATTCGTTTAGCAAAGACACGTATTTTTTAATTCCGATAATCCGCTAGCCCTCAGCGAGTACAACCAAAATTTGAAAAATTTAAAATCGATGTTGCTTGAGGATGTCGAAGGTAGCGCTAGCGTTACTATCGTCTGAGATGAAGTACATTTCTGTGTCTCCTGCGGCGCTCTGTTATCGTTATTAGCGGATAGAAAGGCGTGGTATCGATTCATGTACGAGTGCATCCGCCCTTTCACCCAACCCTGCGACGCGCTTATGGTGTATAGTTCCTCAGCTACGAGTGTTACGGATAAAACGAACCCCATGCCAGGGAAACGCTTCCTCGTTATCGACGGGCAATATTTTTGCCTCTCCCTAACCGGATGGAGCCCACCACTCCGTGTTAAATGAACCATTACGCTGGCAATGTTACGCCGTAGCTACGCTTCCTACACAGAAGATCCGGACTTCCGCCGTTAAACAGTATTTAATTTTCCCGAATACGACTACGTACGTCGTTTATGCACGATTGTATTATTCAGTTGTACGAATATGATAATAATAACCCAGCAAAGAGAGAAGTTAAATTTAAAATTAAAGACAAATCGTGATTATAGTAAGGGCAGCAAAGAGGTACGTTTATTACGCTTATACATGTTTCTTTTTATTTATCACGTCCGAATTCTTTTTTAACCTTTTGTTAAATGAAATGTAAAAATAATTTTTTTTGGTGCAAAATTTCGAAAATCTATAAAGCAATGTGCCTTCGGCGATATCTCTTTGCAACAAACGTTTCAACATGACATAAAACAAAACAGGTGTTTTATAACCAAAAACTGTTTTCGGCAAAGAAACATAGTGTTTGAACATTAATCGTAAAATAATGCTGTTGTGCGGCAATGTTATGTGCGACATTGCAAGAAAATGTCAATGCATCGTAGGTACACAATGCGTTTTGCGAAACAAATGCGATACAGCTGCATTGCATAATATTTCAAACAGTTTATCCTTCTCTCTTCCTCACTCGCGAATTTAATGAATTTTTTGTGCCCTCCTTTTTTATTAATTTCATGCTTTGTTCATCTCTGTTTTTGTTTATTAAATTTTAAATATATTATCTAAACTGAATATATTGTCTAAACTGTATCTGACCGTATAAAAAATGTTATTCTAATACTCTAAGAAAGATGCTTTTATAAATAAACTCGTTTGCTTCTCTCTTAATCCTAGAATGTTACTCTAGGTATTATAAATTTTCACACAGATGCTAATTCAAGTTTAATACAATTTTTATTATTAAAATTTTGATAATTTAAAATAACGTAAGATTTTTTACATTAAAATAGCGTTAGTTCAATTATACTAACATCTCGCAATTTGTTAAGTGAAAAAAATCTAAAAAAAATTCTTAATTATGTGATTAAATTTTCACCCAGAGTATTAACTTCAGAAAAATATGAGCGCACTCTAAGGTTAACATTTTTTTTTCTTCAGAAACGGAGTGAAAATATAAATTTTACGTTCGCTAATATTTGTGAATCTCATTTAGTTATGATTTGCATGATTACGCGAAATTCGTCATGCCTTCACGCGGAATGTTATGGTGTCAGTCATATGTATAATCCCCCTCTGTGCGTACAGGGATTAGCATGGTGCAGTAATGCCGACGTTCCGATGGATTTTAGCATTAGGTGGGTTGGGTTAGTCGTAACCAGATTTGCAAGTTAATAATGAATTATTGTACCGTGAATTTCGGGTCAGCCAGCAATAGAATTGCGCCGGACTATCCGCCGGCGGCTATGTTACTACTCGGACGTGCGCTCTGGGACTAATAAAAACGGCTCATTCAAATTTACATTGAGGCAAATATTATTTATGAAATGGTTGCATTAAATAGCTGCCTCCCCTTCGTACATTACAGATATGGATTCGGTTATATCTTTAGCTTAGCTTCATCTCACTTTAATAGATTAATCAGGCATTAATTTAATCCAAAATATCAGCTGTCATATATTCAGGAAGCGTAGTAAAGCCGTACAACCGCATTCGAAGTTTCGAAATAAAGTTTGTTTCAAAGGTTTTAACATGACGATCACTTACCAGCGAAGTACGCCAGCATCGCCGTAAGCGCCACAGCCAGGAGGATCAGGGCGATCGAGAAGCATTTCCAGGAGCACCTGTGCAAAGACGTATAAAACAGACTCAACATTCACTCATCCAATTCGTCCAAAAGTTGGATTTGGCAGAACGGTGAGAAAGACAAGATATCAGGGAAATATTGTCCCTTTTTTGCGCGCGCATCATTCACAGAAATTGACAGATAAATACGAGATAGCTGAGAGATACTAGAGAATCAGACGAAGAAAGTTTTCTGATGCCTCTCGCACCGTTCTACCAAGGACACATATATATGTACAGGATAAAGTCACCTATTATGGGATAGGTTCCTAATATGAGGTAGCGAGGTTTCTGTTACATTAGTAAACGCATGTGTGTAGTTGGTACCATCATGAACTTATTATTTTTGGGGTGAAATCTATTTAGTAGAAAATTCATTATTAGATCATGCGTGCAGTCGTTGAAAAAAAAAAGTTTTTTGAAATTGGATGTTGCCAAGATTTATTGAGATGAGTCTTTAAACCTTGTTTATTATAAAATAAACAAATATTTGATGATAAATTCTGTATGCTGTGATAGAGTAAAGTCGTATTAATAGAAAAATACGGGATGTGATGATTTGCTTAATTATAAATATTAGATTTGGTGATCGTGAAACCGCAAAGCGTGGAACTCATAACATGAGACACTCGAAAATCCCCATTTATTATTGCACATCCTGACTTCGAGAACTTTCCAAAATGCTATAATAAAGTTTTTCATTGAGGACTTTCGAATTATAATTAGGCTTGAAAGTTTATGGTTTTCAGCATTAGTACTGAGACTTTAAAATATCTCGAAGAGAATAGATTTTGGGGAAAAATGTTACGTACGAAAGTTTTTAAGTATTGAAAGAGCTATTTGATTGGTCAACTAGATTTTGAGTCTGGAACCTAATTTGAACCTAGTAAGGTTCAAGACGATAAGACCCATCTCATATAAAAAAACCTTTGTATCTCATATTAGCAACCCTTTTTTTGAATTAGCAAAATCGGCAATTTTGATAAAAAATTTCATATACAACAAAGTATAACTATTATCGATTGCCAATTTTTGGCGATGAAACTTAAATATATTTACTATAATTTGGATATAAAAATAGGAGTTAATGGTATAAATTAAATAAATTATAAGCCTTTAAAAAAAGTTATCTCATAATAGACAACTTTACCCTATACTCTCTAATTTTTTTTGGAGTAAAGTCTAACTTAGAGAATCTCTCTTTCAAAGTGAGATTCCACTCCAAAAGAATTTAGAGAGTAGCTAATGCTGAGTTTACGTCTTATACGTCTACGCACCTGTGCTGACAGCGTTTGTCGATGTGAAAGCGCGACGGCGAATACGGGGAGTAGTGCGGCACCGCTGCGGCGCGAAGCGGAAAACCCGGCATCACCATGGCTTGGCCTTGCGCGCCTACCGTGGCGGTACCGCCATTTCCGGCACCACCTAAACCGCCGCCCAGAGAACCCACCGTCACCTGCTGTTGCGGTGGCGGAAGCCTGAAACAAGAAACAAACCAAGATGTTAGGGGTACCGTTTAGAGTCTAGAGATGCGATAAAAAATAATTAAACCGCACGCTTACGATTACGCTTCGTACGTACACGTGTGTACGTTAAATTACGCAAGATGATAGGTCTAAATCAGGTTGCTCGAGGTCACCTCGATGATTCGACCGTCGCAATTAATAACTGCGAGTCGAACGATCGGCTACGACATGACAAATTGTCCGTGCAATTGCGAATCAGAACGGAGGCGACGTCGATTAGTATCTCCCATGTGTCTCGCTTACTGCTGATTATTAGTTAAATTCATGCCGATACTCATCGGCGTATCAGTGCGTCGGGGTAATAAATGGGAGAGATGATTGCGGGCCGCTTGATCCGACGTCGCTTCGAGGGCGATACGCTTCAGCGATAGATCGACGACCGGTATCTGTTTGGCGCACGTGTGCGCCAGCGGAGGCGGCGAGCGGCGATCGCGCCGCGCGCTTGGTACACAGAC
>QKQZ01025629.1:0-10420 GCA_003595255.1 Solenopsis fugax
TGTATCGCTAGCCGCGCTCGCCGCTAGGCGCGAGCAGGCGCGAGGCCACCCCCTCTGCCTCCTGCACCCCGCACCCACGACTCTCTCGTTTCCACCACCGGGGAGGAACGTGCGAGAACGTGGAGAACGTGACCGGACAGATCGAGAACGGACTTCGATCAAACTCTAATTAGCTTAATCGGCGATTAAGTCGCTCGGCGAAATTGCTTACAGCAAAATTTCTAATTGTATAATCGAGAGCTGGGAATTAAAATGTGACCTGATAGTACGACGAGTCATGGACTTTCTTTTGTTTTTTTAGAACATTTACACTTTAACATTTTCCTACAAATTGCGTGTTAATAAAAATGTCTTTATATTGTGTATTGATAAAAATATGCATTATATCTTTTTATTGTATAAACAAATTGTTTTTCGACATACTCTTCTTTTGTTCTTATAATATAAAATGTAAATCTTTTTGTAATCAATAATCAAAGTATAATAATTTGAGAAAAAGATATGTTTCTTTATCTTTTTATATCTTTTAATATTGTTGTTTTAGTTGAAAATGTAATAATAAACTATTTTCAAAATTAATAATAAATTTTTTAAGTGACTAAAATAATATTAAATATTTTAAACAGTAAATGAAAAATAAATATCCATTTATACTTTACGGTATTGTAATTGTGTTTAATTTTTACCAATATTTTCTTTAATATTTACGAAAGTCAATATTTATGAAAGTGTGAGCCATACATTTTTATTTTACATTTCCACTTTAACATTTTGCTGCTGATTATGTGACAATAAAAATGTTTTTTATTATTATGTATTAATAAATTTAAATATTTTAATTAAATTTTGCTTTTTATTACATATAAAAAGTTTTTTCTAATTAAAAATCAAAATGATTTAAAACAAATTGTTTGTTTTGATATTTCTCTATTTCTTAATACTATTATTTTTTTCCTTAAAAATAACTGCACTTTATGTACTATATTCAAAATTAATGATAAATTTTTAAATAACTTTAAAAAATGTTAAGTTTTATTGTAAAAGTAAATAAAAAAGTAATTTATATTTTATACATGATTATAATTATGTTTGCTTAATTTTCATCAATATTCTATATGAATTTCTTTCCTCGTCAACATTTGACATTTCCAATTTTAATTTAGAATTCCCAATAGTCTTTTTGCTAATTATTATTGCCTAATTAAAGTTTAGCCTGTAAAAGCGTCGTAAATTTCATTTTTTTCTTAAATATTTATATATGTAAAGTAAATAACACTATATATTGATACTTTGAAATATTTTACTTTTAAATTCATATTCAGTTTGTTTATATTGCAGAGAGTAGTGAGAATTGAGAATTGATGCGATAGTTCGATAACCTCAAAAATGAAGTCGCACATTGTACAGAAGGCATGCGCATGTTCTGTGTAAGACGTAAAATAATTTATGTTTCAGATGTCTCGAATATTCCTGGATTCACAGAAAATAAATATACAGTCATGTGCTTTGTTTAAGTCAAGGTAAACAGATTAAAGCGAATATATTTCCAAACGCAACAGTGAGGGGCTGGTAAGTTTCTACAAATCAAGAATTGTCAATTGTCAATGCTCAATTTAATAATAACTGTAATAGACTTTTAACTAAGTTTAGAATTTTGAAACTTTATTGCAACAATATGATTTGTTTATGAGTAAGTGACAAGCAATATTCTATTATATTCATCTTTCTATAATTGGGCATGCCTTGCACATTTATTAAATTAATTATATGAAAGTAATATTTTTTTTACTTTCTCATACAGGAGCAAACAGTTATGAACTGCTTCACTATTGTACGGTTTAAACGCTATGCAGCTTTAAACAAGAGTCTAATAGAGCACTGTTTTAAACGGTATGTACCTATGTGCCAGGCCAGATTCTATGTTGCGGAAAGCGAAAATCGTTACAGGCAGCGTGCCAGTCCAAGTGAGCGAACACAAAGGAAAGCATTGCGGATACGTATAGTGCAAAATTTCAAACATACACGGAGAAAAGTAGAAGAAATTATTGAGAGAGAAAATATTTGGACAATACCCAACTTGCTCTGCATGGGTCGCATAGTAACATCACCAGTCTTAAGTTACTTGATCTTGTCACAAGATTATCAGGTGCGATATAATATTTTTGACATATATATGCTAAATGTGCTCTGGCAAAATTTTTCTCAAAATTGGAATACTTTAGAAATACTAAAAAACTTTTCACCAGGATCTCTCACAATATATAAGTGCTATAAACACATAATGCAGTTTCTATTTTAAGAAAATAAGAAACAAGAATTTTCTTTATGCTTTGATAAAAAAATGTTTTTGAATACTTGTTTATAATAGAAAACTTGTTTTTTAATACTTGTTTATAATAAATAATAAAAAAATATAAATGTACTGACACTGAAAATTTGCTACATTAATTCTCTACGATTGATTTTGTTTGCTGCAATTAATATACGGCATGTTACATCTTTGAAAATATCCTTACAAGTCTAAAATTTGTACCATGGCGTAGATAGCGCTGTGGTTGCTTGCGTTTGCAGGACTGAGTGATTTAGCAGACGGCTGGATTGCACGCACTTGGACGTCGCAGGCGTCCAAACTCGGGAGCTTCTTGGATCCAGTCGCAGACAAGTTGCTCGTTGGTACTCTCTTCCTCTCTCTGGCATGGGTCGGTTTGATACCAGTTCCACTCACCTGTCTCGTTGTCACGCGCGACGTTGTTCTAGTAACTGCTGCGTCTTACATCAGATATCGTTCCTTGCCTCCGCCAGTATGCATTTTGTACCTATTAATTATATGAATCACATACATTATTAGCCTGTTAATGGATTAATCTCGATGCGATATAATTTCAGAAAACTTTGGCAAGATATTTTGATCCCACACATGCCACTGTGCAGTTAGCACCGACTCTAACGAGTAAGCTAAACACTGGGATGCAATTGTGTCTAGTTGCTGGAACGTTGGCTGCTCCAGTTTACCATTTTGTTGACCATCCAATCCTGCAATGCCTGTGTTACATAACAGCACTCACGACAATTGCAGGTGGTGTCAGTTATTTATTATCAAAGGACACGTATAAATTGTTGACGAAGAAGAAAACGCCGACGCGAACGTCAACTTAAACCCAGTTTGTAGTTATATGTATAATATTGTATGTTTGTTCAAATTTTGTTATTTAGATCATATGATGTATATTACTTCTTTTGTACTATTACCACTATATCTTGTATAAAGATTAATAATCCTTTCTTAAATCCTTTTTGGAAAAAGGTATTCTCTACAAAATTCTGCATGTATAAAGTTTTGTAAATTATATTAAAAATGATAAACTCGATATTTTTATTATAGAAAAATGATTTTACATTAATACAGAAAATGATGTGTATCCACTTATACCTTCTTAAATCTATTTCTATGTAAAATTTTCTAAGCATCTCAATCTATTCTTTTTATTTATCCAAGAAATCTTAGCAAATTCAATTATTTGCACAAAAATATTTTTTCAAAATTTGTTATAAATTTTATTTTCTTATATTGTTAGGAAAGCTCATAAAATCTAATTTTACATTTTGGATCTTAACAATTTATATCAAATGAAAATATTATTTTTAATGAAAATATGAACTTTAACGTAGTATAGCTCTAATGGTCTTGAGTTTTTTGGTTGTCTCCAAGAAATAATATTGTTTATAATTATTTATAATTTAGTTATAGACCGGTATTCATAGTCCGTTCTTATATTTAAGATCGTCTTAAGTACCATCTTAAGATGCCATCAACCAATCAGAGAGCTGTATCAACATCTTAAGATATTACTTAAGTTGATCTTGAAATAAGAATCGAATACCAGCCATATTTTCTCATTTTTTTAGCTTTTTTCTTATATTGCTGGAAAAACTCATATAAAATTAGATTTTTACATTTTGACTCTTGAAAATAAATAGAAATATGATCTACATTAGTAGTGTAATATATAGGTCAATAGTATTGAATAGTATTTGATAGTATTGACTCAATATAAGTTGAGTCATGGTAGAAAGACGAGTATGCTCACACGCATGCGACCAATCAAAATTGTAAAGTGTGACGTCAGAGATAAGCGGTGAATTTAAAACTGTTTCCAAACATCCTATGTTAGTGGCATTTTTGTCCGATATATTAATTTGATCTCAAGTTTGCAGAGAAAAATATGTTTTAAAATAATATTTTATGAACTAAGAAATAATATCCTATAACGAAATATAATATAAATTAACATTACAAACGTAACAAAGTTTTATATAAAACATGCATAAAAATGTTAATCTTTTTGTCTAAAAAATATTATATTATTCTCAGTTGACCTATTTTGTAACCTTAACAATGTTATTATGATATCCTTACGCAGGTTTTTTGTATTATGTAATAGTTGTTCAATGATACTATAATGACATCGTTAAGGTTACAGAATAATAGACCAGCTGATCTCGATTAGATAAGTTTGATAGTTTCCTCTCTCATGCCACTTTGTAAGGATAGTTCAATGACAACAATAATAACAACATATATAAGATGCTGCGGAAAGTATTTATTATTTATTATTTGTTTATTAATTTTTTTTAACTTTTTTCTTATTCTTAGNGATGCTGCGGAAAGTATTTATTATTTATTATTTGTTTATTAATTTTTTTTAACTTTTTTCTTATTCTTAGATCTAGTTTTTACAGTAATGATATATTCGATTAAGTACTTGTACTCTAATGTAAGTTCTTGTCCTAACAAGACATAACAAAACCTCTCTTAGCAGTTCGATAGGTTTCAACGCATTTTCAATTTTATACGCAAGTTTCTGAAAGATAAATTCATCTTTCCTAAGATTTGAACCATGATACTTAAAGAATTCTATGTTTGTGATTCGTGCAGCTTTTAAAAGATCGGATGATGGGTATATGCATTTCATCCCTCGAGAAATTGTAACCAATCATTATTATTGACAATTGATAGCTCGCATGTTTGTATACCTAGTGTGTTGTGTTTACTTTTGAATCTATATGCTATATATCCAGCTATATACATTAAACCTTGATCTTCAATATTATCGACAATTTCCATTTCATCCAACGATTTTAGTAATTGTTCTTCTTGTAAAGTAGGAATATATGTAGTTGAATTGAATGGAATGCAATTTTTATTATTATTACTGTCATTCTCTGTTAACAATTCTTCTTCTATATAAAAATCGGTTGTTTCGTTGCAACGTTGCAACTGCGCAGTGGGTGACCACGTGGTAAGTATACCCTTTCTACCATGAGTTGAGCCACTGGCCACTGCTGGCTACTACTACCAGAGTTCTCCAAGATCAATTTGGAGTTAGCTCTTGAGTAAATGTAGTTCTGATTAGAAACAGAAAATTATTTTATATTGTACAGACACTGTATATATTTGTAAAGTGTTTCATAATAATGTTATATAAAATTAATTCTGGAATGAATTAAAAACAGGAAGATAACCTAACATAACATAACCTATCGTCTCTGCATATAATCTCAAACAAATATGAACATACGAGTTTTTAGCAGGATATTAACGGATTTTGCGATTGGCAGAAGAAAACTGCATACAACTTCGAGTCTATCATGTTTTATGCAACGGGACCGAAAGTCTGGTTACAAAACATTGTACGACAGACCACCATCGGAACAGAATTTGAGTTACTTTGGCAAATTACGTGAAGGATACCGGCAATTTAAGGAAGAGTTTGGCATTTTCATGGAGGAAGTGAGGGAGCAATTAAGAATGGATCCTATTTTTCTATACAGATTGAATGAAGTCGACGTTGTGTGGCGATTTAAAGGCAATCCGAAAGCGTTGGATCAGTGGGTCACCACATGTGACAGCGATTATAACGAAGGCTTTTCGACAGCTAAGTGGGTATAAATTACGTATACAGCGTAGTCCTTAAGTATTCTGAAAGATTTTAAGAAATTTTATTCCTCATTAATCCTTTATTTGCAATCTGAATCTTTTTTTTGGCATAAGCGTAACACTCAAATTTCTTCGAAACAAAGCAAGGGCAAAGTCTAGATCTAGTTTAACATTAGAGTTAAAAACTGTTTGGTCATAAAATAAAAAATCAATGATTTATATCTTTCTAACGTTACATACATTTTCTTACTGTTTCTTAGATTAGAGATGTCTTCTACTGGCACTGGAGTATTTTCTGGCACATTAAATACCCGTTTGCCCAAGGATGGAAGAATTAAGTACGCCGGTTACTGCAACATCAACAGTATACCCAAACGAAGGTCTTTCAAGCGTGAGGTTTATCACGATTGGACGCCGTACACCCATCTCGTCCTTCGTATCAGAGGAGATGGCAGATGCTACATGCTGAATATTGCCACCAGAGGCATGTTCGATTTGACCTGGAATGATGTATATCATTACGTACTTCATACCAGAGGCGGACCTTACTGGCAATACGTCAGGGTACCGTTCTCCAAGTTCGTATTTTCAAGTAAAGGAAGGCTACAGGATAAACAGGATCCGATTCAATTGTGTGAGGTTTCGAACTTTGGTATATCGCTAGCCGATGACGTTTCCGGCCACTTTAGATTAGAAATCGATTATATTGGCTTAGAGTTTGACAAATTCCACACAGAAGAGTCCGCTTATGAATCTTATAATGTTTCAGACATCAGATTCTAGTAGGTACATACAAAATACAATAAAGACAATATAAAAAAATGTAACTTTATTGTTACTACCTGTACAAAGATAGAATAGTAAAAAAAAAGTAATATACATTGTACAGTGTGAATAATAAACTTTTATTTAATTTATTTGGCAAACTTGAAAGAATAAAGAACTTGTTTGCTATCATATTTATTTCTGAGGAAAAGTCATAGAATATGATATTAAAATTGTAAACAATTTCTGTGGCTTTTCCTTCTGGGTGTTTGTTCTTGAAGATACACTCCTATTTTTCTGGAGTGTAATTGTAGCAATATATGTATAGAGCGAGTCATTAGATATTTTTATTTTAGAATTCTTTTTCGAATATACTAAATTATTAACTGTCGGAAAAACATTTTTTCAGTATTCTTTCTTTGTTAGATTTTAGGACAGAATTCTATTTATATATACATATATTGTTATATTTATTTGAAATGCATATTATTTTGATTCTTCGAAAGTTTTCTGTATTACATGGCACATTAAAATTATTAAAGGTAAATAGAATTCTATGCTGAATTCTAACATGAATTACAGATCATTTAAAACTAAATCCTAAATTGAATGCGTATGTAAGTGTACACTCGCACGTGTGTGTACTGCTACGCACAAATATAAATTTTATATTGAATAAAATATAACAAAAAGTAAATTATTGGGAAGAATATTTCGGGTTTGTAAGTTTTTTATACTTATTTTTTTTATTATTTATGTAAAATATATGAAAAAGTACACAAAAAAAACAAGAAAAGAAATATAAAAAAAAGAATAAAAAGTGTCCATCCCTTGTGGGGATCGAACCCACGACCTTTGGATTAGAAGTCCAACGCGCTATCCTCTGCGCCAAAGGGACTTGGCGCTGTTTCTTGAATATAGCACCATTAAATTATAGCGATAAAAAAATAACTAATTTTCAAATATTATCTCAATATTTTATTTTTAAAATCTTTCAAGAATAATAAAAATTAATTTTAAATTAATGAACATAACAATTACCTTTTTATCATTTTAAGTTTTAGAAATATAAAACTTTTTTGTAATTTTGTTAAATACAGGTCGATCGTTGCAACAATTTCAATTTTAAAGATACTTGCAATAATTTAATAAAAATATAATACATTTTTTGTGCAAAATATTTTTAAAAATCTTTACTATTTAAAAATCGAGAAAGTATTTCTTTTTTTAGTGCAAAATCACTTTGAGTTTTTTAAATACATAGAACTAGCTATAATTTTCTTTTTAACATAACAGATTATAGTATAAATGATTGTTCACGTAATAATAATAGTAGTAACAGAAGAACTTCCTCTTAAATCTGAGAACTTTTCTGAAGTCATTCAAGTGGACACTGCAAAAAGGTCTTCGAGTTTGTGAGAGTTTTCCATTATTATTGCTATTTTAAAGGCGATGCTTAGAGACAGTGCGCTGGAAAACTTAAAATTAGTGTATGATGATTTTATTTGAAGATATTTAAATTGATTAATTTAATGACAACATTAAATATTTCGTTTTGGAAAAACACGCCTATCTTAGTAAGATTCGAATCCGGAATCTCTGGAATCATGAATCCATGAGTCTCCTGCAAATGTGGTATACTTTTAGTATTTTTTCAATTGAAAGATGTTATATATCATTTTATGGTAATAAATAGTCAATAAACAGTGCACTATTACTACAAATAAAAAATTCTATTCTGCTCGAATATATAATATAAACTTTATTCAAGTACACATGTTCTTAAATTTAATAAATCTTTAAAAAGTATTTATCTCTTACAAGTAACTTATTTATATAACTTTGGAAACATAAATTTAAACAAATATTTATTAAAATGTTATTTTAAAATTAAAAGATTTGAAATAAATATTTAAAAAATTCTTTTACAAGATTTCAATTAGATTTCAAATATTATACTGTACTAAATCTGAATTTCAAATAAACTCTTCAACAAGAAGTTACTTTTTAATTTTAATGTATCAGTTTGTAATTAAAAGGAAAAGCTTTAAGCATTATTTATTTAAGTAAATTTAATTTTGATAAATATATTTATTACTAAAATTAAGAACATTTTTTTCTCAGTGTATTGTTATTTCAAAAAATTTTCTTGTTACAATAAATGTCAACTTAAATGTGCAACTTAATGTTGAAACCAAGAACAATACTTCATACTCGTTGTTCATATTTTGTTTAAAAAGATAACACTTCTCGTTATCTAAGATAAAGAGATAAAATGCATTCTAATAATTTAGATAAAGCTAAAATAAAGCTATTTCTTTATCTAGATAATTTTATATAAATAGCGATGAATACTAATTATGAAAGATAATGAGTTCATCGAATTTGTGTTTTGAAATTGAAAGCTTTGACCGTCGAATTTCTAAATTATTCTTTTAAAAAAAATGAAACAAAACGTGCTCAGTAAATAAGATCCACTTGTATGGCCATATGTGTAAAGTTTGCACTAGAAGATAACGATTTTTAATGCTGACTTTTAAGAAGTTAATATTGCATCCAAATGGTTAAAAATCAAAGATTAAAAGATTAATTAAAGACAAAGGTAATTGTGATGTTTAACAGTAAAAAATAAATCCTAAGGGATTTCGTTTTTGTATTTAATAATTATTTTAAAACTGATCTATGAGATAATGTTTAGTTCTTTGTTATTTTCAATTTATTTCTGATTCGGGCCTTATTATATTCATAAGTATATAGTAATAAAAAAAATTTTTTTGTTTCTTTACAAATATTCTACGGAAAATATATTTTATTTTTTGTAATTGAAATAACGATTTTATTGTCATTTAATTTGTTTTAATAAGTAGAATTAAAAAAAAAATTAATGGAATAGGCTTGTTCGGCTCAGATATATTATTTTTTATATATTATTATTATATGTTTATATTATTATATATTATACATAACTTATATTTTGGCTCTTTAACTGAATGGAAAGCATACTTGTCATAAGAATTCCAGATAAATTATTTAATAGCTTCTCGACACATTTGCTTGACACTTTTATATAGTTAATAAATTTTTGTGTTAGGATGCTACTTCATCATGGATACTTCAGGATGCTACTTGATTATATATACACAGATCTAAATAACTCATCATCAAATTTATTCAACAATGATTTGGAAACGTTGAAAATTTGCTATATATTTTCACCTACATATGAAGAACGATAAGATAAATCGCAAAATTAGCTGTGTTAAATTGAATCCTCAGTTAAACACGAATCAATCCCTAAACACATCCAAAAATCTCTGATGTGTTTTTGGAGATTATTCTGCACAAATTTTACTGTACAAATTAACGTACTCGAGTTTAAATGCTTTGATGCATTTTTAAGATATATTTTAAAAAATTGCGATAGAATTGCATTGCTGTTGATATTTTTTAATTTTATAACCCTTGTTAATTTTTAATTAAAATTTATACGTTTTATTCGACTAAAATCGAATTAAAGTCGAAATAAATATTAACAAGGGTTATAAAATTAAAAATTATCAACAGCAATGCAATTCTATCGCAATTTTTTTACTCGCTACTCTGATTTATTTGTGATCATGAATTACCTGAGCCAAAATATTCTGAATAGCTTTGTTGTTTTGCTACCATTTGGAAAAAGTAATAACAACAACAATAATATAACGATAATAATAATAA
>QKQZ01025640.1:0-36489 GCA_003595255.1 Solenopsis fugax
TCTTTAGTTCTAAAAATTGGAAAAGGATAAAGAGTAAGTTGAACTAAGATTAAAGTTAATCTGTTTTGGTAGAAATAGGTATTAGAAAGATTAGAAAAAATGCGAGTAATAAGAGCTCTTAATAATTAACGTTGCCGTGATTCTACAAATTTATTTTTAACACCAAGAGTAAAGCTACATAAACGATTGCTGATGGAAGATCGAATTGAGTATGCGCAGCGTAGACAGATGGAGGCGATTAAACGAAGTGTCGGACAACTTCAACTTAGAGTCGCGCGGCCGCAAAGGCGAGGCAAAAAGCGACGTTACCGTGTAAATTAGATTCAACAGACACAAAGACGACGAGGAGCATCAAAAGCAAAGCTCATCGCGCGAGATAACTTGAACGTACCGCGACGTAATAGTCCGGTCGCATTAAAACGTTATGAAGATGTTTACAAGCAAGTAAGAGCGGCGACGAGAAGTCGCGCCGAATCGAGAAAACTTCTTTACGGTGTCAGAATTTAACGTTCCTGACGAGCGTGGCGAATGGGAAGAATGATCTTGTAAAGGCAGCGCGTAAAATCTGGATACGCCTCGTTGTGGCGGCACCTTTACGATTGAGTAAATCGGCGAGCAAATTCCGCTCGGGAACGCTCGAGATCGGTCCGCCCGATCGCCGGCTACCACGAGGAATCCCATAAATCGCAATCATTCAGCGTCGTCGGCCGGATCTCGCGAATCCGAGACGCTCTCTCGTCATCGCGTTGATAATCGAGGTTTCTACCGTTCGCATAATCTACAGCCGCTCGAAATCCCGTTACGGGGGAAGGAACGTGCGATCTCGATGGCTCGCAGTATCGTCAGCTTAGCGCTAAAACAACCGGTCCATATATCATAATTTAAGCAGTAGCACCGCGATGAGTAAACTTCTTTTCTAATTACGTGACGCGATAACTCTGCGAAATATTAAGAGAAATGAGAAAATATATATCCCTTTTCTAACATAAATTTATCTTTTTCAAATCTTATATTTGAATAATTTAGATAATTATACCCATTAAATATCGAGGAAAGTACATTAATCGTTCTTAATTCGCGCGAGTTCCGGTCATTTCGACTAATGCCTCATTTATCCAGAACTTCGGACTTCACTGAGAGAAATGTTTGGTAAAATCAACCAAAATTTGGTTGAATAGTGATCAAATGAATTTTATAGTGATAGTTACTAAAGATATAGTTGTTTTGACCAATTTGTAGTCTTAACCAAATCATTATTTTCATACAACAAATTACACAAAGTTTTTGATTTTTTTGTTAAATGTAACAAAGTTTTTGGTACCAGTAACTATAATATTCATTTGATCACTTTCAAACGATTTCTCTCAGTGTTTTGGCGCAATTAGGAGAGTCAAACGTTATTTTCTCTCATCGGGGAAAAACGTGGAGAGGGATGATGAATTTCGTCGGTAATGAGGATTGACTGGAAGATCGACTATTCGTGAGCAATGAGCGTTAGTTTAAGCATACGTCATAAGTGGCATCAGATACGCAAGCAGATACTCCGCGAGACACGGCGCGCCGTTCATGAGTTTCTGGTTTATTTTGATCTGGCTCGTTTCAACCTGAGGCTCCCGAGAATCTCTCCGCGAGATGTTAATTAACTTCCTGCAATGGGATGCCACCTACTTTCTTTCGTCCGCGGATGATACGCTCCGTTTAACGTGCATCGCCTCAACGGCGACATAAATGACGTTGATGCACCTGTCAGATTATTGCTATCAGTCGCGGAAACTCAGCCATTTCGAATCCTGCAATTGCGCATGCTACACTTACGCGCTATTCCAATCATGTACGATGTCGCAAGCAAATGTGCGACAGAGCTTCGGCTTCATATTGGAGACGCGATTTCATTTATTTACATATTAAGCTGTTTCCCGAGGTTTAAAATATCATAAAAATATCGATTTCCGTTTTAGTAACGTAAAACTGCTTACAATAAATTATTGTTATGGCAACGTATCTCTCAATTCTTTAACTTTTCGTTCGTTTTATTAATGCAAATCACCGTCGAGAGATTTAGAAGAAAATTACGTCGTATACATCACAGTGAGTAGCATTAACGACGAGAAACGGCATTACGTATTCGCGATTTCGATATCGAGATATTGCGAGGTAAACGGAGATCGGCGGTTTTCCTCGCTGACCGGGAAATTAATTCGATGTGCATGGGACGACATCGATAATGGCCCGTAAATGTCGCGTTCATGATTAATTGTTGACTGAATCGTCAAGATTTCGCGATTGTCGGCGAAAGTTTATAAAAATACGCAAATCGGTGTGAGCTTGTAAAAATGAATAAGAGGGAAAGGAAGAGAAGAAAGAAAGAAAGAGAGAGAGAGAGAGAGAGAGATTGCAAAGTGTAAAATGCATCGCATTGAATGCTAATCAGGATGGCAGCTCGCATAAATAAGTGATGACTCGATATTTTGTAGATTGAGTTGTGCTAATAGGATATTTTAAGTGGTCTTTAACATGCATATTTTCTTCTCCGATTAGTAGCGATTAATATATTAAGTCTCTCGGAATTTTCTCTTAATAAGCTTAGGATCTTGTTTTGCAGGCTAAATATACCTTCCACTAGCGCGACGTTTTTCCTCTCTTATCCTTAGTTATGCTAAGGGACTGCTCATGCGTGAATAACGTAGGCGGGCGATCGAGACACGAATTGTAAATTTTAGATTGTACCGGCGCCGCCTGTGCGTCAAAGGTCTCGAGGCTCCTTAGACATATCGGTCGGCCGAGCGTTTCTGCGGTATTTGCAAAATCATCTCGACTGCATTGTTAAACGAGAAAGGGAGGCGGGTGTCAACTGGCAGCGACCCGGAATAAATTACACCGTGTCGATGAACCACCCATTTGCAACGCGCATCTTTAGATATTTAAAAAAAAAAGAACAAAACAGATACATATATTACCATTGATTATATTTATTAAAAATTATATCAAGATAAGAATCATACTTTTAAGATAAATTTATTCATGGTGTCACATTACTTGGTCTATATAAATTCTGTAAACATAAAGTCATTAAACTCTAGAATTTCATGCCAAACAGATTCTAATCTTTATACTAATTAATATACTATTAGCGATATTAAAGAAAATTTTTTATTAATATTAAGTGGCTAATATTAATTGAGTGTGTAAAATGGAAATTTACGAATTGTCGCATGATATTTTGAAGCATATTCTTAACATTCCAACGTAGCATTAATACGTTAATATAACGTTATTAATCAGGAAAGAATATGTAAGTTGCCTGTGTTTCAATGCGATGTATCTTGCATTTTGCAGTTAAGAATTCTGTAGATCAAGTCAAGGCATCTCTCCGAGAATGTATTTTTTTTAACTTTCCAAACCTTTTAATATCATAACGTATTCACTACGAGATTCTCTGAGAAACTCTTGACGACGTTAAACTCCCTATCGTTTGGCTTATTACTTACTCCCTCTGCGTCATCAGGATACATTAATTCAGCTTATGCAATCAAACGCAACGCACTAACTCAACGCATGTGTCCCACGGTAGAATTGAATGGACATGCAAATATTAAGCAGCGCAATTAAGTAAATCAAGGAAGAGAAATCGAGAGAAAAACGTATGTGCGTGCTTTTGCGCGACGGATCCATTCGATCGTGATATCCAAAGGCAGCCTTATCCTAACTTAAGCGGCATAATTAACATAGTCGACGTGCTTAAAGCGCGTCGCGCGATATTCTACGATGTAGCACCTTAATAAGGTCGTATTTTCCACCGTCGAAGACCGGAATCGCGGCTCCTCGCGTGCCTCACGGAGTCAGTGCAGTGAAATCTCGCTTATCGGAATAAACGTCGGGAGATAAGACTGTTTATAAAGCGGAGGAATTTGTAGATCGAGAAGTCGCATGGCATATTCATCTACATAAAAAAATGCTTGCCGCGAAACTTTTTTTCCTTACTTTAGGGAAAAGCTGTAGGGAGTGAGTTTTTTGAGATCGTATCTTGCAGGAGAGTCTATAATATCGCGGATATTTTAATTAGGTATCTGCGGGATTCCATGGAATTTACGATAAATGAGTGTAAAATTATAGATACATGAAACCACAGAGTCATGTAATTATAGATTCGAGAGAAATTTTCTGCGGTTTTAGACACCTGCGAAATATTAAAGCGCCGTGTAAGCAAGAAGCGATAAATCACAAAGGATTCGCAGAATCAAGGGTTCAGAGGATCAATGAATTATTTTCTAAAACCCATAAAAAAAGGATGGCAAATTTTATGTGGAACATCTTTGTGCTAAGAGCAGTTTTTATTCAAAATTTATTTTTTTATTCTTTATAAAAAATTCTATTTTTATCATAGATTTTTACTCAAAATCATTGTAATACACGAAGTTGAGATAAATACAGTTACACCATACATTACCCGGACGTACCGAAATAACCGCTGCCACGCAGACTGCTGATGCGGTGATGCGGTCGGGACACAATTAGCGGCACAATCTTAATCGGGACAAACGCCAAAACGAACTCCTGTCTTTATTTGAGCAAACGAGAAGGTCGGCAAAAAGGAAAGCTCGAGAGTGCCACGTAAGCGAGTCATCGTTATTCCTGCGTTCACTGAAAAAAAAAGACTGGTTATAACTACCAAATGTATAGTGAAATACATATTTGGTCAATGTAACCAAAAATAATTTTACTTTTCTAAATATTTAGTAACTTATACCAGATTTGATAATACTTACTAAACATTTAGTAAAATAAAATTATTTTTGGTTATATTGATAAAATATTTAATTGATACTGTTTCACTTTACATTTAGTAATTATAACCAGACTTTTTTTCAGTGTTGGATTTTGGGATCGCTCAGTAAATGCGCTTTTCAACATTTTCTAATCTTTAAAAAATCTTTAATCTTAACTTCAGAAAATCTATAGGTGGCACAAAACATCATCTATTAATTTTTCAAAAATTCTTTCTTCGATCTTTGTTATTGAAAATAGACAATTATATTAAATTAAAAATCTCATAATTATCATTATAATTATTCGCAAATATTCGTGAATTTTTATAAATATACAAATCTTTCTAACGCCGCGTAAATGTTAACGATAAAATGTAACAGCTCGTAAGATACTTTCTCAGCTCATCATTTCTTCGTTATTCCGCGAGTTATGGACCATTTTCAAGGCGTTTTACGGTCCCTTTAAACCGCAGAACGTCCGGCTATTTGCAATAACGAACGGATATTTTTCTCGTCCATTGTTGCGGACGCGTTCGACAATGGAATCCGTGCGTTTCGGTCATTACCGAGCTTCGCCTCGTAAAAGTGCCCCTCTCGCTACCGGAGCGGTAGTTCCTCTCGCGAGAGAGGCTCTCGGTTGAACCTCCACCTGTGCCCACAATGCTCAACAATGGCGATGTAACATGCATACGCCGGTCGGATAACGTATACATATTACGCTTGAGTAATGATCGGTGGACGGAAGTCATCGGATATAGTATAACGATAACTTCTGTCTGTATGCAGAACGCGTTTGTGCTCGCGTCATTGTAACCGCGAAAAAGATTCGGAGATCGTTGGACACCCAAATTTTTCGAAATCTGTATTATATCTCAATCTTTCGTCTTTCATTTCAGTCTTTCGAAAAATTAATTAGAATTTTGCTAATTAATTTTTTGCTTAAAATATAATAATTTAAATTTGTCTCTCCTGAGAAAAATGTTTGGTAAAATCAACCAAAGTTTGGTTGAATAGTGATTAAATGAATTTTATAGTAATAATTACTAAATATTACTAAATAGTTGTTTTGACCAACTTTTTGTAATTTGTTGTATGAAAATCATTATTTAGCTACAAACAATTTGTATACCCAAATAATTATTTTTATACAACAAATTACAAAAAGTTTTTTTAAATGTAATTAAGTTTTTGGTACCAGTAACTATAAAATTCATTTGATCACTATTCTACCAAACAATTTCTCTCAATGTATGATCTGAAACTTTTGTTAAATATTTAATTTTCTATAATCCTTTGCTTTTATTTCACGCGAGATTATGTTTTGGATTCGTACAAATTTTTGAAGTTTTAAATGTCGCTTCCGTGAATTATATTCTTAATAGCTAGAATCAAGTCGTTTGCGCCGAAGGTTTCGATTACGTACTTCCTCACGTTTCGCGCAAAGTACTTTGCCCATTTACGTTGGTAACGATAAGTACACAATGCGTCTTGTACGAATATTACGATGGCGTAACGCGGCGTAACATTGTGAGGCACGTAAAGTGCGAAACGACTCGCAGGGAAAACGCTCTTAGCGCATTAGTATTCGTACGAATGAGTAGAATTGACGTCGTTCGCCTCGCCGGCAATACGTAGATTGCATCGGGAAAGACGCTGCATAATACGTAATGCGTACGCAGGCAGCGGCAATGGGATATCGAACGACCGTTTTCACAAAGCGCTATTTATCCCGGGGGGCATCTGAACTTTTACACGCGTAAACAAGTTTGCGTTTAACGCAATCAGTACTTTGCATGAATCGCTAGTCTCGCATTGTCAATGTTCTTTGGATCGCGAGCAATATTTTATCTTGCAGTCATTTATTCCGAGGAATGACCTAATCCAGAAGAAAGACCCCGTTGTTAAGATGACGTGCTAGGTTGTCAGCTAATCAATGTTTCAAACGAAGTTATTATCCTCTCGATTATCTCTTTGATAGTATCTTTAGACACTGTCAGACGCCGGTGAAGTTAATACAGTGGAGAATTAGCAGATACATTGAAAAAAAAAGTCTGGTTATATCTACCAAATGTATAGTGAAATAGTATCAATTAAATATTTTATCAATGTAACAAAAAAAATTTTTTTTTTACTAAATGTTTAGTAAGTATTATCAAATCTGGTATAAGTTACTAAATATTTATTTAAAAAATTTTTCTTTGTTATATTGATAAAATATTTCATTGATACTATTTCACTATACATTTGGTAGTTATAACCAGACTTTTTTTAGTGTATCTGCCCTATTTTAATTTGGTATAAGTTACTAAACATTTAGTAAAAAAAAATTTTTTTGATTATATTGATAAAATATTTCATTGATACTATTTTACTATACATTTGGTAGTTATAACCAGACTTTTTTTTAGTGTATCTGCCTTATTTTAATTTGGTATAAGTTACTAAACATTTAGTAAAAAAAAATTTTTTTTATTATATTGATAAAATATAATATTTCATTGATACTATTTCACTATACATTTGATAGTTATAACTAGACTTTTTTTTCAGTGTATAACCGTTCTATTTTAATTCTTATTAACTATCTTGCCACATATCTTTTTAGATCGCGATATTTGTCATAAAGTCACGATTCCATCCCATATGAGGATCAAATCTAAATCTATCCGCACTGCGCTAATTGCATTTCCGTCGCTGCGAGTGTGTACAAATCGTCGCGCCGGTGACCAGCGCGGCAAACGATAATTACCTCGCTGTATTTCCCGGAGGCTCTCTTACAGCATTTTTCACCGACTACCAGAAGCAATCCTCAGCGCATATATGCGTCGCCCGCGGTTCTCGGGTTTCCGTCCGGATAAGTCGATCTCCCAGGGCGAGAGGCTCGCAGTCCGCCCACGTGTGCGCGCGCGGTATCGCGACCGCGGATCTGCATAAGCAGATGTAGATGCACGTTCGCGGATAGCGGCGGAAAATAAAGAGCGCGGTTTTACAGCCGGAGCCGAGCGATCTTGAGGAATCGAGGCTCGTTAGAATCCTTTCGCGTCTCGAAGACGACGTTAAACGCGAGTGCCGGCTCCTCGGAAGCCATCCGAATCTTGGTATGAGGGAAATACGGCTTTAGTTAATCGCCGCTTCGAATAATGCGCTCGGATATTCATATTAAAGCTATTTAAAATGGAAGTAAAATATGTGAAAAGATGGTAGTAAAAGTAGGAGCAGCGACAATAAGATACAAGCATATGATTCCCTCAGCAGATCTTTATTGTTCTCGTACGTAAAACATTGAATCTCTTCGTTTTTCCCTTTTCTTCTAAAGTCTAATTTTCTATAAAATATTTCTTCGGATTTTTATAATAGAAGAAATTTCTTATCTATTTCACTGTGCTATGGCACAGCTGTTTCGAAGCAGCGAGGCACCCAGATCACCTTAGGAAAGTGGCGTCCGATCGACGTATTGATTCGAAATAAACGCGATGCAGATCGATAAGAAACGATACCCATCTCCATGTAGACGATCTCGTGGTAGATATCACAAACGTTCAAACACTTTGTGAGCTTGTGCATTCGAGCGTTATCTGACGATTGAAATTCCACAAGTGTGGAATTCTGCGATGAGCTTGGAAAAGTCTCATAGCATATTCTATGGCTTTGTTTTTTTTTTATTGTTAGTATTAACGAAACATTTCCTTTAATTTGGTAAATTTGAAATATATTAATATTTTTTAAGTGCAATTGTAAATATTACAATTTAGCTTCTTTGCTTATTCGATTTTTTGTAGACACCACACTGAGAGAAAAATTGTAGTAGTGGCAACTATAAGGGGACAACAATCATACAAATTTTGTTAATATAATTATAATATATAGTTAAGTGAACTATATTGTAGTTATTGCAACTAAGTTAATGGTTAAAAGAGCTAATAAAAAATAGTTGTAGTATACTATATAATAAAGTAATTACAACTATTTTTTTTATTAGTTTTCTTAACCATTAACTTAGTTGTAATAACTATGATATAGTTCACTTAGCTACATATTATAATTATATTAACAAAATTTGTATGGTTGTTGTCCCCTTATAGTTGCCACTACTACAATTTTTCTCTCAGTGGGGTCAGTCTTTATTTACCACACTGAGAAAAAAAATTTGTTGACTTAAAAAAATATTAGTTCATTCAACTAAATGCGGCGGTCACGGGCTGTCAAGCAAACATTTGTTAATTCAAAGAAATGTCATTTAACATAACTACAGATATTCATTCGAATTACTACCGTGTATTTGACTCAAATAAATTAACATTTGAACTAAGTAATTCATATGCAACTAAACGTATTTAGTTCAGTTAACAGTTTTTTTTTCTCAGTGCATATATCTTTCATTTAAAAAGGAACTGAATCTTGATCGAGAGTTGAACAAACGTGATTAAAAATCATAGGCTTGTCTTCTCGATCATCAGGAACGCATCGTTATCATCAGCAGGCACTGCGATAGCACTGATAAAACATTGAGATGTTAAATCATTGCGACACGTACGTACTTGGATTACCTCTTGATAGCTCGGCCATACAGTATGAGTGACGCTTAATATCTCGTCGGGCACGATATTCCATTTCTTACGCGCCGAGCCGTGAAGAACAGACTCGCAGCTTCCATTCCGGAATAATACCTTATCGATCGTGCGGCGCGATAAAACGTCGTTTCCTTTTTAAATCGCCGCGGACACACGAAGTGCGGCCGATCCGTAAACCCGATAAAATCCCCCCCCATTCGGCGGCTCGCCACCGGTTAGCAGAAACGGAAACATTTTGTGAGTCTTCCGCGCATGGTCCCCTCTCATCTTTCTTCTTGTTCGTCTTCTTCGTACGGTTTCTCTCGCGACGTAAAAACTCGACGAAATCGCGGAATGCCGTCCCACGACGTCCATCGCGACTTTGTGATTTTTCAACAGCGATCGCTATCCCAAATCCATGTGCGAAAGCACTTTGAAATACAATGATTCGGTTTCTAAAACGATCCAATGATGTAATTTGTTAACTTTTAATTTTTAATTTATTTTAATTATTTATTTTTTATTATCTATCGATTCGTGTTTATTGATATCGATAATTTGTATTTTTTGAAGCTAAATAAAAACTGCCAGATCTAACGTCTATTATGCGATAACAGAACGCGTAATGTGAGCGCAGTTATAAATTAGAAAGTGAGTTCTATGCAATGTTATTAATTAATTCTAATTTTTTATAATTCTAAAATTATTACAAGATGCAATTGGACGTTATTCTTATTATTCCTATTATTAATATACAAGTACGTTCGTATTAGAGACCACCAACAGTTCCTCATCGAGGAATATTAGCCTACGTAGCATGTTACTGAGATACGCATTCGACACCCTGCGGATCTTTCGATTTCTCTCGCGGTTCTCGAAATCGAAGCTCTACATCATTTCCATCGAATGTCGAAAAGATCATCGTTATCAGATTTAATTGGTGCTCGCCGATCGGTCCGGCTGCCAAGCTAGCCTCTCCCCGGTGGATTCACTAGCGAGCACGTATACTCGCTAATGATGCAATCGGCCCATCAGATACTCTTGCGGCCAGCTCCTGCTTCTTCTTTTTCCTCCTCTCTTTCCTCTTTATTCCGTCCCTCTCGCGCGGCTGGTCCTTAACTCCTTATATACCCACCTGACTATACAACGAGTCTGCACGTCTCGTTCAAAGAGCGTGGGCTGTGCCTCTAACGGGTGACCATTTGCTCGTCGCGTGCATATATATCTCTCATTGATTTTAATTATCGTGCAGTAAAATGAACACTCACCGCGTTCTATCGCTAAATTGAAGTGTCTCTAATTAGCGCAGCGATCGAACATTTAATGCCAGTTGCTCGGGAATCTTTCACTTCACGCTAAACGAATATTTCTTGATAGTTTTACACGCATTACGATAAATTTAGAAAAGGTAATAAATTACAAAATAAATGGTTTAAGGAATTGGAAATTCAATTATTAAATTTGAAATTAATTTTAAAAAATGATATGTTTCTTCGTACAATTCAACAGAATTTCTTTAAATAATAACACACATATATAATAATTTTGTTAAAATATATAATCTGATGATTAAGAATAGAATAAAATAAATTACAAACGTGTGAATGATATTTGAATATATATAAATATTGAGCAGAATATCGGAGCATCTGTACACGAGATATCTTTACGTTTGTCGATTTAAAATAACATGAGAGAAAATGATAAATGATGAGCAGGTTCGACGTGCATTTTATTCACCCGTTAGAAGAGCAGTATCTCAACACCTGGCTGTAACATGTTCAGGATTCCTGGTAAAGAACCCGGGTCTGGCCAGTAACGTTAATGTATCGCTGCACGTCGGACGATCTCGAGATTTCATTCATGAAACTCCGAGGCTCCTGCTGGCCGCTGGAGAGTCTGTTGGCAATGAAATATCAGAAGCAGGAAACCTCAGGGTTTACATACACTCACGAATTTTCGTTCGAGTCGGCGGGCGGTCATCTGTCCTTAATTAATTTTATAGGCAACGAAGAACATTAAAAATTATCGTTCAACATCGAATTCCTTACTTTGAACGGTCGCAAATCCTTTAGTTACATTAATTGAACATATAAATAACACGCAAACAGACATTTACACATGTTATATATCGCGCACTGTACTTCAAAATTGTCTTTAAATATTTTTTTATACTTTCAACTAGAGAAAAGAAAAAGGATAATAGAAAATTTATTACCATTCGAAAAAATTGTTACTATTCTAAATACTTCACATAGTTTCATTGCTATGGTCGATTTTTTGCATAAATATTTATTACATCTATTATTACAAAATTTTTTAAAATAATATTAAATTGTTACTGGTTAATTTTATTTAAAATGTGAATTATCGCCGAAAACACAAACAAATTTCAAATTTGATTCGTCGGGAAAAATCTGCCGTTTGTTCATGCGAATTTCGTGGAGAATGCGAGGAAGAGAGTGCGCGAATCGAGGATGTCGGCCTCGATTGCACTCGACGATAGCCGGGCAATTGCGATTGTGCCAAGGGCTAAGATCACGAGCTTCGCTCGGCAAGTCCATATATCTCTTCTATCTCGATCGGGACAACGTATACTCTGCGGCCCTCGTCTAAAGTCTATCCGCCGAACCAACCGGTGCTTTTCATCCGCGAGATTTCGATTGAGGCTTTCGTCGTGGAACGCTATGCATTTCTCCGCGCATCCGCAAACACACTGCTTTTTTTTTATGCATCGCGATAAGTTGGGGTCGCTTATCAAACAAATTAGCTGTCATTTATCTTTCCGAAAATGATTGTCGGCGTAGCATATTCTCTATGTTCTCTATATTTCTCTCAACTTCTCAAAATTGCATTTAAATAATTAAAATATGTGTAAAATGAGTTAATGATGCTTTATCAATTTTTGAGAATTTAAAAGTATAATAATAATGATAATAAAAACAGGAGATCTCAATTATGTTATAAATATATAGGAGAGATATTTCATAATTATATATTTCATGATATATCTTAGAGAAGAAAATCGACTTAATCGATTTCCGAGAATGTATGAATAATAGCTTTTTAAAAAGCACTAGACACACGCATTAAATCGTTTAGATATCATGCGGGATATTATTGGACTTAATACGATCAAATAAACGTAAATGCGCGCGATGCACCGAGCTATATTATAGAGCATCGCTAGGTGCATCGCGCAGGTGTACATTGAAGACGCCGCGTGCGTCGTACATCCTGCAGTTAACCCCTCGAGACCTCGGGGGAGTGGTTGAGATATCTCGACGAGCAACGGAATATAATCAATATCGCATCCCGGCGCGGGATGAAAATAAATCACGAGGAACAATAATAATTAAGTTCCTCGCTCGTTTATCTCCAACTTTTGCACGCGGTTTGTTGATTTACTTACTCCTTTCTCGTTAAATTGATTTTCCTGCCGTACGTGAGAAACGATGAAAGCGAGGAAGACCTCAAATTCTTCGAGTGCTCTCAAATTTATCAGTGTCTCTCGTATATCAATTGCGAAACGAGAAATCATTCATCGAAATTGACGTGAAGACCGCGAAACAATAAAATTGTATTCTAAAATCTACACAGAAAAAAAATTAATATCAAATCAACAATTTATTGTTTCACATATAAGCAAGAATATAAAATCTTCTTGGAAGAATTTATAATCTTAACTGGACATATTTTGCTTACATGGAGAAACTTTTTCTCTTCATGTCAGCAAAGTATGTCCAGTTAAGATTATAAATTCTTCCAAGAAGATTTTATATTCTTGCTCACGAAAAAAAGAAAGTAGCTGTAGCTAAAAACTGCATATGGTAACTAAATTTACGTCGTAATATATGGACAGCTAATATCTTATCTGTGATACCTATATTATTTAGTTGAAAGAGTTTAGCTACCTGATACACAAATTTAGCTACAGAAAATATTTGCTATATTCGAAATATACTCTGTAGCTAAAAGCTATTCTAGATAACTACATTAATTAGCTACCAAGTGTACTACCTACGTATCACTGACATATCGGTTAGTTCCGATAACTATTTTTATGTTGCTATACGATGTGATTCTGATAGACATGCATGTTTTGCTACTTTACTAATGTATTAGGAACAACAGCAAATCGTTTTGCTGTAATTCATAAATTTATAGTTACGACTGCAAATACAGTCTTAGCAAACCATGATTAACTATGGCAGCGAAAATTTTTCTTTCTGTGCTTATATAAGAAACAATGAATTGTTGATTTAATACAAAATTTTTTTTCTGTGTATTACAAACCCCTTTATTAAAATCCCCTATCACGACAAAGTTCTACAAAGTTGCATAATTTTTGCAAGAGAAATCGCGAAGGAATCGTCAGATTCTTCAGTGCCTCTCCATTAGCCTCTAGATTACATCGGAACGTCCAAGAATGCTTTTCTATCGGTCTCTTCCGAAGGATATCGTTGCGGGGTCGACGGTGCATCTTCGGAATAATTTCTCTCGCAAGGAAACGCCGCTCTGCGCCGTCGTCTCATTAGCAATTACTTACCCGGGGATTAAAACTCCATTAACGTGTTATCTGTCCGACATCGTCCCGGTGGCTTGCCACCCGTGCGTGTGCGTGCAACTAATATGCACGCTGGTTCAACCGGGTTCATCACATCTTACCTCTCTCGACTAAGTTACGTTTATTGAATATAAGCGTGGATAAGGAGCGTATTATTTCGTAATTAGAAACTGCGGCCACATTATAATACATTTTTCATTGGGCTCGTGCAGGAGAAGACGTGCGTTTTTTAGTACGTGATTTAAATAGCGTAACAACATAAAATCGCAAAGCTCGTGCGTCCCGTTGCAGATTGCACAGATTTCAATATAATGTATCTATTTACTCTTACATCAGTCATATTCCACTTACGCCGTTGCTCGCGGGCACGCACATGTTCAATCTCTCACGCGCAATCCCAAATCATTTGCATAATATGAAATCGGAAAATGCGCACCTCGCGATGCGTATCGACCCGTGATCTCATACAGCCGAGCAATTATGTCGTTAAAATTATGAGAAATATCTCAGTTTGCTAATTTTCTGATCTGATCTACCAATTCGATCTCGTCAAACGTTACAGATTTATCAATCGCGGTGTCTCCTCGCCTAGAAATTAACAGGGATCATTATCTCTTGTTTTTCGCTCCTCCGAATTAAATTTATATTCCGCGCAGATTAGCAGGCTATAGCTCGCAATATACGCGAAACGCGTGTCACTGCGAGCCACGCGCGGGACCACCATCGCACGCAATTTCTCAGCAGAGCCGATCGCCGTGCGGCCCGCTCTAATATCGCAATTACTCCGCCGGCGCATGTCTCAGCGCGTAATTAAAATGGTCTCACCGAATAAATCATCCCTTGGAAAATAGTTCGTTGGATCGGCCGAGGGCGAGGCCGGGCGAATGCGTCGCACCCTTCGTCGTGTCCCGACGACTGCGGGAGGTCCTCCGCGTGTGTCGCGAACTCGTAGGCAATCAATTTCCGCGCGCCGTGTTAATTTCCATAAGGTGGCCGCGGGCCTGAACGGCGGAGGTGGCCTCGCTCGCCGGAGTTGCGATTCGACATCCTGAATGAGACGTGGGCAGAAAACACTCGGGTGATTTGTAAATGTAACCGATGTAATATAGTTGCACAGAAAATGTAGAAACGCGCATGTACACAAGTAATAAATTTTCGTTTGCCGTCACGTATTAGAAAAGCACATAGAAAGATTGGAAAAGTATTTATGTTAAATTGTATACAGAGAGAAAAAATTGTAGTGATGGCAACTATAAGGGGACAACCATAAAAATTTTGTTAATATAGTTGTAATATATAGTTAAGCGAACTATATTATAGTTATTGCAACTAAATTAATGGTTAAGAGAACTAATAAAAAATAGTTGTAGTATATTATATAATAAAGTAATTACAACTATTTTTTTTAGTTTTCTTAACCATAAACTTAGTTACAATAACTATAATATAGTTCGCTTAACTATATATTATAATTATATTAACAAAATTTGTATGGTTATCCCCTTATAGTTGCCACCGCTACAATTTTTTCTCTCAGTATAGCGATTTATGTAAAACTCCGTTCTTAATAACTGACGTGAATAGTTACATGATGATTCATTGCATTTTGTTATCAGTAGATAAGAAGTTATATTACTGATTATATTATCAGCGACATTTAAATCGTTACGTAATCCAAAAGAAACTGCAAATGAATAAATAAGAGATTTCCTTACACGTTAATACGGAAGGTATTATTCAAAGTGGAAAAGTTTAATTATATTTATAGAATACAAGCAGTTGAGAATAGTGCATATTCTCGGCGTTACTCTCGGCACTTTATTACCAGACCGTACATACGCGGACTTTTTCGCGAGGAGAGTAAATCAATTGGAAATTTATATTCGACGCCCCGAGCGGCCGTGCAACTAGCTGAGCAAACACCGCAAACGTGCAGTAAATAAGTACGAAAACCTTTTCTTGCCTTCACTGCGGCAGACACCGGTGTGTAAAGTCACGAATCGACGGAGTGAAATCTCTCGCCAGTATTTCGCGAAGTACGTACCGAATACTCGGAATACATTCGGTACTCTCGATGGTTACGCGCCTCTAAGCCGCGCCACGTCGCATTTATAAACGCGTAGAACGATTTACACCCCTGACTTCAATTTATATATCGCCGAGATTATTCGAATAAAATGATTTTACTCACGACTAACCCGACTCTCCTTCGCGCGCCGATTACTCGACTTGTCACCTGCATAATCCGATTTCGTATGTCAGCAGATTTGTTTACACGTGTCGTAAAGCTGGGCGATTGAATTTATGCGAGATAGTCTTTGAATAAGCCAATAAAATGAAATTTCTGCATGACACAAAGAAAACAAATTTCAGAGCCTATCCTGAATTTAGTAGCTTTATCAGAATAAGAAATCTTTGTTGCACTGAAAAAAAAGTCTGGTTATAACTACCAAATGTATAGTGAAATAGTATCAATGAAATATTTTATCACTATAACCAAAAATAATTTTATTTTACTAAATGTTTAGTAACTTATACCAGATTTGATAATATTTATTAAACATTTAATAAAATAAAATTATTTTTGGTTACATTGATAAAATATTTCATTGATACTATTTCACTATACATTCGGTAGTTATACTATACCCAGACTTTTTTTTCAGTGTGGACTTAATTTTTAAATTTCCATGTTTCTTTATGTATGCATCTTATTTGTGTCCTTTAATAGCCTCAGTATTCGTACTCTCAATATTCGTCATCCTCTTTATTTTCCACAATTTGAAGTAGACATTTCAATCATTATTCGCTTGCAACTTGACGAAGTTTGTTTCGTAGTATCTTCGTTTCGTTAACAGATCCGAAAATCACGTTATAAAATAGGACGGAACGTGCGCTAACCCATCTGGGCACGTCTGAATAAAAGCTTCCCACCGTTAGCAAATCGACAATCAATTATAAATTGATACGCGATATCCGATTTATTGCACACGTCAAGTGAGAGCTATCGCTTTCTCGAACCCGTTAACGGGAAAACGGTCGATTCACCGAAATGAACGACGATTCACCTTACGTCGATACGATGCGGGAGATGATGGTACTGGCTTCTAAATCGGCATTATCCCCGCGAAAGGCACTCGATCTGTTACTCTGATTGGCCAGTTTATCGTACAAGAGCCATGCCGTGGCGTGGCTAATGAGAGATAAGTTCGATACCGTGGGTAATAGACGTTCGGGGCGTAGCGAGGTTAATAATTCAACGAACGTGCGCGTTGATCGCTTTTCGCCGTAAACTACAGATCGACGACAAGATTACTCGCGTTACGATAATTCCGCAGTCGCAGCAAGGTCGACTCCTTCTTTTTTAACGATCACTTCAAATGCTCTTTACGCATTTATTAGACAGGGACAGATGTAACAGTTTAAGTTTACGATGTACGCAGGATAATATATTGAAGAGTGAATATGAGTTGATATTGACTTATCAACGAAGGGTTAAGGATAGTATTAATCTGACTTTGGTAATGAGGGATATAATTAGGGAAATGAGCGTAATCTCTGACGTCTTTTACATCGCTTTAATTTTAATTTTTTTTTCTTATAAATATATTGATTATTTAAAGTACGATGATGGCTCTATTTTTACTTTCTGCTCGTTCGTTTAATTATTAGGATATACATTTACGTATAGTTGTGGAAATCGCCCGTTTGAACATTATTATTTCGTAGAATATTTAAAATTTATAGAATATTTAAGATAAGTCTACCGCGAGCCGCTATCTGTGCCAAAGTAATTTTCATTTTTTCAGTAGGTTTGTACGCGGTGAAGTAACTCTAAACTCTATTGAGCGACTATTACTTTCGCGTTAAAGCAATTTCAACCGGACTAGTAATAAGCTCGTTGGCGTTAATGTAATTCCGTCGGCGCGTCTGTTATTCTCATTACGATAATATTATCTTCGTAAAAGCATAGCTCGCGATAATTTTGTTAACAAGATAATCGTACGCGCAGTGATTAGGGTCGTTTAATACTGATTCCGATTACGTGAAAGTTCGAAGGACAGATCGTTTTGCCGTGACTCAACGGTATTAATATTAGGAAAATTATGTATCTGCAAATTATAAATTACTTCCCTATAAAATTTTTTATCTTAAAATTACATAGAGTTACCTATTGAAATTTATAAATAAAATTAAAACTTTTTCCAAAGTTTAAAGTTTATCTAGTAGTTGCGTAAAGATTATTCGTAGTTTTATTTGATTGCTAGAAAAAATTAGATTAGATCTATTAAATCAGATCTGGATTTTTATAAGTATCTATATATTTAATTATGCGAAATTAATTATGCGCATTTTTCAAATATTGTTTCGACTGTCTTACCGAAGCGAAATATAATACTCTAACCAGATTTGTATTCTAAAAATGCAAATTGTGAAATTTCGAGCTGGTCATTCGATAATTAAATCGATCGGTAATGCGATAAAAGTAATAAATCAAAAGGTACACGTACGCCGGAGCGGAAAATAAAACCCACGGAAATAGAACGCGTCGATCGAAAACCAGTACCGTGAATCGAACAACGATGAATGTACCGGAACGTCGATCCGCCTGATTTAATGTCGTTGAATCCATAAATTTCATGTAGATCCACGCGTCATTATCCGATATTGTATAATATTTTACGCGTACCAAGTATGATATATACTTTAACATATGTTACACGCGCGGGAGTCAGTCTTGCTAATAAAATAAATCATAATTGATCTCGCAAATGCGAAAAAGTATTTCAAGTCTAGGGATAAAACGTATATTTTATCGTACAATTAGCATAGTATATACGTAGACAGATGTAGAATTTTCTGTTGAGAGCGTTTTTGAAAAGACTTTAATTATTTTATTACACATTTAATTTTTAACAAACTTTAACTTATTAAATTTTTATTACAATTATTTTGTAATAAAAAATTGACCGCCCAACAAACAAAAAATTCTCTGAATTTAATTCCGGCCCAGTCACGAGTATCTGAGATTTTTTTCTCTCAATGAGTCATTAATTTCATATACGAAATGATTTATTAAAATGCGATTAGACAGAGAGCGCAACATCTTAGGGATCGTACCGGAAAAAATCCACTATCATTAAATTGATCTGCTTCGAATTAAAAGTAATTTATTTAATTCCAGTTGATGCAATAGCTCTATAGGTCTTTTAAATGTGCTTTATCTAATTAAAGGTAATTAGATTGCGCACACTTCAAGCGTCGGCAACGTATTACAAGTAATCAAGATAATAATACGTCATTATAAAACTGCGAAAGAGAATCTAAGTATACAAGGCATCTCACAATCTATTGTACAATCTTTCATTCTGGAAACTAATTAGAATCGAAAGTTTTTATTGCATATTAATATATGAAGTTTACGATATTTTTTAATTATGATAAATCAAAATTAGCCAATAATTTAAAAATTTTCGCTATTGTATCATACTTTTATTTACAAAACAATTTGTCATTTAATAGAAATTTTAATTTTTTTAATTTCACGGTATTATTAATTCTAAAATTAAATATAAAATTGAAGAATAAATTTCTGCTTTATGTTTTAATCGAAAAATGCAAATTATGAATTATTTTTACTTCCACACTTTTTGCTGTGATTATTTTTTCGATTATTAAACATACAAATTAGTTCAGGATAAAAATTTAAAAATTAAAAAGATATTTATATAATTTAATTAAAACTGTATTCTGTATTTAATTTTTCACGATATTAAATAATAATAAAAAGTAATAGAAATAAATTAATATACATGAATATTTTTAAAATTTAAATTCTTATTTATTAATTTTAAATATTAGATTTGTTTATATAGATATTTAAATTCAAAGATTTTTTAAAATTGTTGCTTTAGTGTTTCAAACGAGACAGTCGTTTCTCTCAACTCGTGTTTTTTTTAGAATTATAATAAGTGATGCGACACGATGGGCAATGCAATCGGAACTAATGCCGCGATCGATCGTGCACGAACTCGAAGGAAATGTTAGCGGTACGCTGTTTCGTCTGATTTACAATCGCGAAATATAATAATGCGATCGGTTGGCATCGCCCACGTCCGGGCTGCAGCACTCGGCACACGGTGCAAAAGCAAGCGATAGTTAATTTACAGGGTGGTAACATACCGCGTGCCGGCGTTATACGAGAAATAATTTCGCCCACGCGTGTCTAAGACACGGTATGCCGCGGCGACCGCGTAATGCGAGACTCCGGCTTCGGGCTAAAGGCGTGTATCAAGTAGCCGCAAAACTTCGCCGATCGCTCCAAGTCCTTCTTTTATGCGTTTCTACCGGTTAGCTGACCACTGAGACTATTGAGAAATCACGAAGTCATGTTTGCGCTGAAAAGCGACCGAAAAATCAATATAATTTTCGTGAAAATCAGTGCGAGACAATTGACAATTGAAAACAGAGAATGATATTGTGGATGAATATGATTAAAGGATGGGTCCTATTTCTGAGTCCTCCGAGCTGTCGAGCTGCAGTGATTTATTTTCATCGATAATTCAATATGTAAATTATATTTGTGCAGAAGGATTAAGTTACCTCCACTTCAGTCGATTTAAAATATCCTTTACATCACGCTCGTGAGATTTATTACCACTTATGGAATATTTATTTATGAATCGCAACGTAACGTGAACAGAGATACGTGAATGAAATTATTCTATCACATCAGACAGCAATTTGGGGATAAATTAATTTTGGGATTTTTTTATTTTAGTTCACTTACTTTTTTATACGTTTTAAATCAATATTGTTTACTTAGTACACTCTGATCGATATGATGAATGATTGTCGACGAACAGATTAGATTAGGAATTTAAAGGATAAGGAAAAGCACTATTTTCCAGTCGATTGAGCCCGTTTATTTCCTCAAGTCCGGTAGTTTTAAGACACACGGGTTCTAGTATGAACACGGTGTATAAGCAGCCCGAGGCAGCGCGATGCACGTCTCGCAAGACGATGGTGCAAAACCGAGGAATGCCGATTTTCTCATTAATCACACGCATGGGCCGCTCACGTGGGAATGTTGATAAAACACTCCGGTGAATGGGGGCAGGTTGATTTCTTTATTTTTCGCCTTCCGCCGATCGAACCCTTTGACGTCCATCGCCTCGCCTTTTTCTCGTTCCTTTTTTTTCTCTCTCCTCTGCTCCCGTCGCACTGTCGACACCTTAATGGGATGCGACGCGAGATTTAGAGCAGCCCCAGAAATATGACGATAATATGTAAATACGCGTGTCGCGCCTCGTAATCATTGCCACCAAGTGTGTGTAAGCAACCGCACCTTCGCCCTATTTTCGACGGGTCTTGCGACGCGCGTAATTTATCGACGATGATTTCTAGAAGCGAACCGATTGTAACACCCTAGCTAGTTACCGGCATAATTCACTGACAGTGTCCGATTTGCAATCAGATAGTTTCTACATTTTCGCGTGATATCGATGATAATTACGTCCGGTAGGAGATAAATCAAATACTTTTATTAAACAGGTTTTAATAAATTGTTGTTGACTTATTATTAATATCAAATTTAAGCAGAAGCCTTTACTTAATATCAAGTAGAATAAATATAAAATATAAATAAAAACCAGTTACATAAAATGAACTGCTTCTCATTTGCATTCTATATAGCTTTAAATATTTTTAACACGTCGTACTATTTAAAATTCATAGATTTTTTTATTGCGTTTCTCGATGTATATCAGAGTTCGATCGCGTTCCGTCGAATCGTAATCAATCGCCATTGTTCCTCGCGCCTTGCTTTTCTTTTCTTCTCGCGACCTTTTTTTTTTTCCTCGCAGGTAGACCAAAGCGCAGCTTTCGGGCTCGTGGTAGCACTCGGCAAGTGGGTGGTACCCAAGTAATCTTGTTCTCATACATAAAACATGAAGAGCGGCATTATGTTGCCCTGCCCCTCTTTGACTTATCGGCGAGTTTGAGTCGGCGGTATTTCGCGGCGTCTGCACCGCGACGATCGACGAAGGTGCACAGCTTGTCGTCGAGGGGGGCTAATGAACGCACACTCCCTTCATAAATTTATGCAACGGAGTTTAATATACATAGCCCGTTTAGCGCGCTAGCGCCAAAGTAGTAAATTAATAACGAACGCATTGAACGTCGCGTACGTATCGATCATTGTCTCGCATCTCTTAAAGTGATTTTACGAAGCAGGACGTTGAAGGATATTGCCATTGAAAAAATATCGCTTTTTCGGAGTCTTATTTAGAAAATAATTATTTTCTCAAAGAGAAAATCAAACGAACAATGACTGTGTCTGAATTAGAAAAAAATAAAATAAAATAAGAATTGTAAGGCAGGTAATTAATTACATGTGCGACGTGTAAATTTTTTGAATTATATCAAGAATCGAATTCTGTGTTAAACATTTTTTAATAACGCGATCTTTTCCAAACGCTAATAAACTATCTTATTTGAGATATTCCTCATTAATAAACAATAATCTTGTTAAGGAAAGTCCTATTGTTATAATTCGAAATCTGCATTCTTCACATAATAAATTATTACTTACATGGAAAGAATGGCTTCGTATCTAAAAATTTAACTGTATACATATCTGATAATTTTTTTTAAGCCGTCAAAATAATGATGAGACATTTAAGCATGATGAGGAATGCTGCAAAAAGTTTATATTCTAACAACCAGTTTTCGTCCTACATAATTAGATTGTTGGTCTGACAAAATTACTTTTAGGTCTGTGTGTGTGTATCCCGACGAAGCTAAATTTTTAGATACTTTAGCAAAATTGTTCTCTCCATGTATCGTGTCCCGAATACAAATCTTGGAAACGTAGGAGACGGCACCGCGTTAAACACAAGACTACAGATCTGTTTAATGATCTCACATTGATCATTAAGTAGAAAATACCGTTCATTTTCGACGGGCATCGTCGCGATCGATGGTTCACTCCCTCCTTTGATTTCTTCTTTTCTTTTCTCGTCGAAAGACATCTTCGAAACGCTCGGGGCGAGATCCAGCGAGAGTTTCCTGCTGGCGCAGGACTATCTAGGAATGTGGTATGCGAAGCCGGCACTATTAAGCACGTAGGAAGAAAAGGCAACGCGGACTGTAGATAGATCCTCTCCATGGCAATCACCTCCTGGGTGGTCCAAGCGGTCGCCATCGGCCATCGCTCGTATAGCATCCTTGTAACTTCATATTAAGTCATTTCCCCGCGCGCACACGTTCCCCTGTCTACCCTCTCGCGATAACCTTCCGCTACGTCAATGAGTCCCCGAAGGTGGAGCCTGTCCTATCAACGGTATCCTGCCACCAGCAGGCACCAGGACGTGTCAACACACTCGCGAATTCTTCCTCCCGTTCGTGGTAGACGGCATGGGCAAACATGAGCGACGTGCCGGCTGGCAGGTGACGAAGAGCTGGTCGTCGAGTTAGCGGCACGAAGATAACCGTGTGTCTTTCTAACTGGATAATAATGTGCGAGATAGTATCGCGATCAAGGCTGTTAGGGAAAAGAGATTATCGAGATAATCAGCCGCAAACTGGAAGCAGGGAAATGTACAGCTTGATCGAGAGACGTTCCAGTCAGCCTTATTTTACTTGATCTCGATAATAATTCAAATCTTATTTATCTTACTTTCTTATTTCACTTAATCTTATTAATAATGCTTATATTTTTTCATTAATTGGTAATAAAGTGAGAAATCTTATATTTCTTTTAATTCTATGAATTCCGAAACATTCACTACTTGTTTTGTTACACGTATTATTTATATATGTAATTATTTATTAATTTTAATTTCCGCAATTATGCAATTGTCACGATGATCAGAAAGAAAGATGAGAAAGAATCTTTTGTTAAAAAAAAATATTTTCTAGGACGGTGGTCCACGTGTGCGCTCTTCATACGAGAAATAGACAAGTGTAGAAGTTCTCTAATAGAGTCATATGCACGCGCGTCAGTTTGCGTATTCGCTAACAGGCTGTATTTTATCTCGATCACGCTCGCCGCAGATAAATCCGGGCGACTGGTATTTTTCGATATCGAGTGGACAGTGTTTACGAGATATTAGACTGGTCCCGAGTTATGATTTAGCGAACGACTGCGGGGCATTAGGGGTGTTAGGCGCTTCGTAATGGAGTCAAATGCATGCCTTTAGAGCTTCCCTGATGAAAAAGCGGGTCTGATTTAATACTGACTTCGGTACTTGGGATCATCGACGGCTTGTTAACGAGAGGGAAGCGTAACCCGGCGTGACGAACAGAAAAAAGGGGATAGTTCCCAAAAGTAATATCTTAGAGAATCGCCCACGCTTTTCGACCTCTTCATCGCTATGAGCGATGAAAGCGATTTTAATCGCGCCTGATTTTGGCAGAGATATTTCGGAACAAGAGAGTTAGAGCTTCACAATCTGGAGAGTTAGACACAGTATACCGAAAGATTGATGTTCTACCATAGCAAAATGCCTTTACAATGTAATCCTTTTCTTCCCACGAATATACCTTCCGTTAAAATGAAATTATCTTCGAGTTTATCAGCACTCACGTCTGAGGAATAATCGTCGGCAAAGCGGGAGTGAATTTCAGCATTGCGTAATAACCAAGGACGCGTCGTGAACCGTCCGCTTTCCCGTAATCTTTCGTCAATGAGCGTTTTTATCGTCCGCCCACGCAAGGTGTAATAACGGCCGTGGCAGAGAGAAAGAGACCGGAAACGGTGCGACGCCCGAAGACACAAAAGACGGGGCATGACCGATTATCGCGATTGTCGATTTATGCAAACGTCGCCGTTAATAATGGTGGCGTTCGACCGAGCGTAATTACTTGCATTATCGGTCGGTTGTACGTGGCGGTGCAGCGGGAATGCTGATGCACGTGGGCGACGAACGGGCGCACGAATGAAACAAGAAAGGGATGGCGACAGAGAGGGAGAGAGACAGGGGGAAAACGAGAGGAACGGTGCAGATAGCGCGTGACGTATTTATCAATAAGTTCTTATTTACGACTCCGTGAGCGCGATGCGAATTTATCGCTTACTCGGACGAATTCTGCAAAGTCAGGCGATTCGGCGCATTGACGTTGCTCTTAAATACAAATTGGAGTTTTCATCTTAGCGCGACGTGACAGTTTCTTTCGCTGAAACGCGAGCTGGAAAGCCGCAATTTCCTGTTTATTGTCAAACCGGTACTCTTCGCAGAGAAGAACATAGAGACCGTCGTGATCAGATTATACCGTAGTAGATGAACATTCCTGGACCGCGCGATGAACGACGGGAAAATTTTAATGCGAAGATTAAGCTCTAAGATTTTATTGCAACTCTAACTGCTTAAGCAAACAACTCAGGCAAGAAAATTCCGAAAGGGAAAGGAAAGATTTCTCCATGATAAATCTCAGATAGTGGTCAGATGGCGAACCGGCGTATTTTCATTCGATTAGGTTTCTACAAAACAGAGATATGTAAATACAAGTTTATTTTACAATTAAGCGAAGAAGAGTGCAATTTTTTTCAAGGCGAATTTTGCCATGCAAACTGAGCGTCGATTATCTGTCATTTTGAAACATAATTTTAAACTGAAGCTGTGAAGTACAACAAATATAATTATACTGAAAACAAGACTGGTTATAACTACTAAATATATAGTGAAATAGTATCAATTAAATATTTTGTCAATATAACCAAAAATAATTTTATTTTACTAAATGTTTATCAAATCTGGTATAAGTTACTAAATATTTAGAAAAGTAAAATTATTTTTGGTTACATTGACCAAATTTTTAATTGATACTATTTCACTATACATTTGGTAGTTATAACCACTTTTTTTTCAGTGTAGGCACCAATCCGCCTCGATCGAAAAATGGCATTCTTCTTCAGTTAATTGTGTTATTCACATTATTTCATACATATATTTGTAAAAATTCGTACATCCATTTTATAATTAGGTAGTTTAATCTATAAATTCGTAACATTCTGAAAAACTCGACAAGCGCGCTCAGTTTTGCACCTGGTGGGTGGTAGACCGGAAGTGGCGTCGCGTGGATCCGGCAGAAAAGTATGAGAAATTGTGACACCCGCGGCGTGAGCACCTTGTCTCTTCGCAACAGGACGCCTTCGCGTCCTCGGCTACCTGCGCGATTAAGCCTCTCCTTCTCTCCCATCCGTCTAATCTCTATGCCGTGGTGTGCGTACCTCGGTGCATACGCGTGCACGTGTATGAGCGCGTATGTATCGTCTGGCGCGGCATTATCGGCCCTCTTCTTATGAATGCCCTCTCAGAACCCAGAGGACCTCCATAGCGATCCCTACGGTCGTGTGAATCCGGTGGGTGCGAGGAGGGAAAGCGGGGGACACAATGAACAGACTCATGTACAAGTCGCGGTCGACTCTTTCCATGTTTGTGGCCTCAATCTTTACTTGTATTTTCTTAAGAGAAAGAAACAGAAAGAATGTTACGGTTTATTCGTGGGCAAGGCTCGAAAACTCGGAAAATCGTGGAAAAAGGGCGGGTGATCTAATCGCGGAAGTATACAGATAACGGCGAGTTATATATGCGGGACGAGTGGACCCTATAAAAGTAGCCGTGCCCACGCGGCATCCTATCTGCGGTTGTCGGTCCGGTAGATACGAATCGCCGTCACGTACATATTCCACCTGTGCCACCGTGAATTCCACATAAAATTTCCTGTTCTAAGAACGCCGCTGTCTACAACCGTCAGATTTCGATCGCTCTGATTTACCGAATACCATCTAACGAAATTATGTGAAATACCTGTCGCATTATTGCCTTGGAACGATATCATTCGATCGCAGTTAATCGTCCCGCCATAATTTCCGCCACGGTTTTTTACAGTGAGGAAAAATTTCACCGCTCCGAACTCGCTCGCGAAAAGTGCAAATTTGGCTATATATATTCCGCGACGACGGCCGGGAAGATAAGGATGTCAGGCGGCAACGTATACATCCGCTGTAATATGAGAGTCCCGCGCGTCCAGTAGATGAGAAGACGGCAAGACCGTTACGACTGGAAGAGAGACCCGTTAGAGAGGTCGAAGCCAATGAATTCGATCGTAAATCTTTTCTCCGTGGATCCTCATTACGTGCCGCGGACGCGATTTACTCGCGCGCGATTTACTCACCAACGGCGACCGCGATGAATTCGCGGCTGCGAAAGCGAAAGTTACGCGCGCCACGCCTCCGCCGTTCGTTTGCGTACCTGACGTGGAGCTATCGGGCGATAATACCTTCGTTAAATCAATCGGCATCGCCAGTCTTCATGGATGTCCCTCCCGGTAATCGCCAGGTAAAATTGATTGTTTTTCATTCATTCGTTTTACAACTCGACTCTCTCGTGCGTCTCGCGTTTACGAGGCTGCATCGCGGAATTGCGAGAGAGCAAAACGCGATGTGTGAACGATCGTTAATAATTCTTCGGAAATTACTTGTGCTTTTGTCTGATGCAAATGACTTTAAAGACACGTTTAGGAATTTTTACTTGTACATGTTTTTTTTTTAAATAATTTTTTGTGCAACACGTATTGCGACCTATAGAGTTTTGGCAAAAATGAAATTAAAAATATATTTCTGTCGAGGGGGTAATCATTCAGAAAATAGGTGTACACTGGACTGCGGACTTCAGTGGACTTCATCGGACTTTTGTCGGAATTCATTGGAATTCATTACGATTGCTAAAAGATCTTCCTAAAAAAAAAAGGTTATTAAAAGTCTCTCTTTAGTAACTGATTAACTGATTTCAACCAAAAATTTGTTATAAAAGCCAAAAATTCATGGTATAACACATGTAATTCATCAAATTATACCGAACTTCATCGAACTTCAAGGAATTCAATGTACTTCAAGGAATTCAACGGACTTCTAATAGGTTGTACATCAGAATTCAAGAGTGGTTACCCCCTCGATTTCTGTTAAGATAATAACGATAAACGAGACGAAATATAAAATCGTTCTGTCAAACGACTCCGAAAGGAATATCTGGCTTCCGAGGCAGAATATCTGAGAAACCAGATCCAGTGAAACCAAGCAGGAATGTCTCGTTGCGCAACCTCGCATTCTACTACCACAGTTCCGTCATGGAAATCACTCGAAAAGTGCATGTGAATGCGCACGTGTCTCCTCTACCGAAAGAGCATTCCGGAAGTCGAGTCGGGTGTCGAAACCGTCGGCGCAGAGAGCCCGTTGATGGGAGCTCCGTTGCGTCTGATCGTCAATCATCGCGTCGCGCCTCTCATTATGTTTTACGAGCCGGATTTATATTTATATCGGAACGATGCTTGGTGGCCACACCTGGACGCCTGGATGAGGCGACGTGACACTGATGCACATATCACAGACGCGATTTATCGCGGGGATTCTCGAATCGTCAGCTGACAGAGCTCGTGCATCACGGTGCACATCTTGTTGCTGCCCACATCAGAACCGATGGCCTCGTAAAATCACGTCCACGCGACCTTACGTCTTGTCCGCGGGATGCTAACACGGATCTTTCCTCGGGTAAATCGTAAACCACGTAAACCGCGTACGAAATTAATTGTTTCTCGTTTCTGTATAATTTATTGTTGCATCGCACGCGAGAAAACATGTGCTAAAATAATATCGTATATTTTGAGTAAAATGAAAATGAGAGAAGTTCATATATAATTTATATAGCATATGTATAATATTCGCTTATCACATAATTTTGAACAATAGTATTATTTTTTGTGTCACAAGGTATATAGTGTGTTATATTACTTATCTTGAGATTAGTAATTACAAATTAAAGTTTCTAAGCTCTTTTTTACGAAATAAATAAGATCATTTAATAAAAGTTGTTTAAATATATTTTATTTATAAAAAGATAAACATAATGCAAAACAAATTTTGCTAAAGTATCTAAAATTTAGTTAGAACAAATCTAAAAATAATTTTATTAGACCGTCAAAATAAAATGTAGGACGCTCAAATTGGTTGCTAGAATGTCAAAACTTTGTAACATCACTTGAACGTCTTTTATAAATTATTTTGATGATTCAACAAAATTATTTTTAGATTTATATCTATCTAAATTTTTAGATACTTTAACAAAATTGTTTTTTCCGTGGAAATATAATCCAGTACTTTTTGCTATGAAATAGTATCGTGGGGTGAAAATGGATGGAAAACATGTTTTGCGCGAAATGAGCAATTATTAATTTATTATTAATCGTTGCGCACATCAATTAAACGAACCCGTCGCATCGCGTGCGAGATTAATGTTACTATGAGCGAAAATGAAAAAGTGAAATTGTGATATCAAGTGAGTTATCTTTTTCAAATAGTCGGTACGATCGCTGAACTTGTCACTATGATTACGAAGAAGTACTTATGTTCCTGTCTCGCTGATGGCGAGGATTATTAATCATGACGATGCCACGGCAAAGAGTGCCGAGAATTTTTCCTGTCGGAAATTATTATGAAAGAACGTGTGACGCAGCAATGTTTCGTAGATAAATGCCACGCGCTCGAAGCTGCATCTTATCTATAACTTAATACATAGTACATAATTGCAGAATCAAATGTTTAATGTAGTGACGATATTAAATATGTTTTTTTTTTCTTTTAGTATTTGTTTGAGAGCGTACATGGAAAGAAGGATTTTACTGAAGTATCTAAAAATTTAGCTAGGCACGATTCGAAAATCATTTTGCTAGATCATGAAAATAATTACGTAGGACGAGCAAGAATGTTGAGCAAGGTTACAAAAAGTGTTGTCATTTTAACAACCAAATTGGGCGTTCTACATAATTATGTACACAGTGAAAAATTGGACTTTCTGGGACATACAAAAAATGTCCCAGAAAGTCCACTCTAAATTTTAAGTTAAAATAACTCTTATTTATCGTGTTACTTATTGACAAATTAAAAATGTTAAGTAATTGACATAATACTTTACATTTATTTTTACTCATAGGAAATGTTAATAGAACATTTTCGTTCGTAAATATGTTAAATTAACTTTGAGACACGTTGATTATTTGAAATAATTGTGTTAAAAGTACTCAAAATAATATTCCATTTCTAAGAGACATACACAAAGTGTTAATTTATAAAATTGGCATAAATGTAACACATGAAAATGTTATAAAAATAGTAACATATCAGTGGTATGTTAATTTTACATTGAAGTAGTAATCAAAATTTTTCTTGTGGTAACACAAGAAAAATTTTAACATATGGACGCAAAATTTTTTACTATGTAGTGGTCCAATAAAATTATTTTTAGATCTGTATCTAACAAAATTTTTAATCATTTTTTCCATGAACAATGACCGCACCGAAACGAATTGAATTTAAATGTAACGATGATGCAATTTGTCTAAAATAATTCATTATCTCAGAAAGTCTAGTTGAGAAGCGTTCCGTCAATGATTCTCGTGACTCTGATCTGAAATGTGTTCACATACGAGGAGCGCGAACAGTTGGTTGGTCGCTCGTGCGTTTAACACGTATCGAAACACGGTGCTTGTTAACGCCAGGCTCCGTGAGAAGAGAGCCGTGTTTGTCGTGAACAAACTGAGATCGATGACATCGTACTCCGAGAGACTCACGAGTCCCACGAAGGAATCCGTCCCCATAAAGGCACCGTGAATTTCACAACTCACGATTCCAAGGCGCGAGCGTATGAGGGCACTGTGCGATCGCATGCTTCTCTCTAATCCACCATAAAAATAGCTTTCTCATAATAACGCGACATCGTTACGCAACGTCGTCGGGCGTGTGTGATAGCGAGCATAAAACGAAGCTACGAGAGCGCGCGCGCCGTTCGGTGAACCGTAGGTGGTCCGAACTAAAACCTTCGGCAAGTATCCGAGTAGCAATCGAGAAAAGAAAGAAAGAAAAAAAAAATACAGTTGCGGTAACGCGTGGTAGTGCGTAATTATTAATAGTTGCGCAATAAATAACAGATACGATTTGGAGGTGGCGCGAGAGATATTAGGCGCATAAAAATATCGAACGGTATATACATTAACTTTCTTAATCTTAATTAAGAAGTCGACGTTGATAATAAATTCCGCCTGCTTACGAGAGCAGCATTCCGTACGCAGAAATTCGCTAGTTATTTTTATTCTATTCTGAGATCTCAATCTTTAAATTGAATTCTTTCGTTTATTCAATCTTCACGAGTGCGCTTTTCAATTCATAAATCTTCTGATCTGTTCAGGTCACTCGAGCGTACAATTTCAGATTCTGATTTGATGGTGTATTAGAAACGTTTATCTACCGAAGCCAAATCAATCTTTGCTATAGTAGAGGCTTGTTCTCCAAGGCTCGTGTTCGACACACGCGTGGTCGAAGAGACCACCTGTAATAAGTTCATGAAACTCGTGCCCACGATTAAAAAAAAAATCCACCGGAATGCACTTGTATGCACGGTGCGCGGCTTTCCGGCGTTCAATTAACAAGAAGAGCGGCCGCTTTGTATCACCTACAGTGTGCAGGGAAATAACAGGTGCACGGCACGTGCATGTGCATCCCGGAAAGGCTCCGTGTATCGCGCACAGGGTGGCCCCTGCAGTACTGCATTCTTATAGCCGACTTGCGTATCTGGCTCAATTAACCGCGATATCGTCGTAATTTGCAGTCCATATTTTTATTATCAATCGTGGAAATTTACATGTGTATGTATACACTGAAAATTTATGTTGAAAGTACAAATTTAATTTTTATTAATTTAATTTAATTTATTTTTTATTCTGATTAAGCAAGCAATGGGAATATTCCTTGTCTGTCGAGAGAGGTAAAAGGTTTAAAGGTCAATTCTCGGCAATAACTTTGGCTACTGTCTATATACGATACGTATACTTCCGCCGCTGTCTGCCGTTGAAGTTGCTGAAAGGGCAGTGCTAACAGACGTCACGTTTCTCAGTCTATACGAGCGTGGCGAAATTGCATAACGCGGAAAATGACGTGCGATTGAAACGTACTCGATCTCTCCGGGTCATCGAGCGCGAGTGTGCATTGCAACTTTTATAATTTTTATTTCCCTCCGAGTACTTGTTAACTTTTCTATCAGTTTAAGCTTAGTAAAAAGGACGCTTTGATCTTTGGAGTGCCTTTTAAATTCCGGGTATGCGCTTGACAAATGAATTATAAATTTCCGGCATCTGTCATCCGTCCCGCGACATCGGGACTTGACATTTTATTTTTTCGAACCATTGCGAACGTACGCTATTCTTAAAATCGCGCATTGTCTTCCTATGACAATACATCGCCTTTCTTGTGACAATGAACACGCAACTTCCGTCAAATAATTATTCTGCAAGTCGTTCTAAAAATCGCTGTCTCGCGATTATTTTTAATCTCTTTGCAAAATTAATCGCAGCATTTTTTACGTTTTTTTTTTAGGCAAAAAATGCTCAGAAAATGCGAATGATAATCGAGTGAGATATTCAAGAGGCAAGAGAGCAGAAAATAAGACGAGATACTCTTATCGATCTAGGTTTAGACAACACGTATAACTGATGTGCGATGAGAGAAGAATGTTATCGTTTGTGCATTCAGTAATTTTGTGCAATGCAATTACTCGAATAATGTCAAGTATCAAAGAAGCCATTCGTTGACCGTCCGCAACGTTACGCGCTTACACGCGGTGTCCAAATATTAGTTTCAGTTTAGTTAATAATTAAAATCAACCTCTGCCGATGTTATCTGCGTATTTGTGGAATTTCACGTTATCATGGAGGCATCGAACGATGCGAGTGCAACGTCATCAATACGACGCGCTTATCAAAGGACTCTCGAGTATCCGATGAGGAGGGCTCGCCCGGTATCAATGCTCCGAAACCGCTCGAATACCCGGACACCCACGTGCGCGGCATAGTAAACACGGAGATTCGGTCTCCTCCTGAAGAAGAGGAGAGGGAAAACATGAATGCCGGCGCAGAAGAAAAAGATGAAGAAGAGGCAGCGGCGTAGAGCGCGGGGAAGAGAGAGCGAGAGAGAAAGAAAGAGAGAGAGAGAGAGAGAGAGAGCCACAGTCAAGCTAATGGTAATGGTATCAAGCCAGTGTCTCGCGAACCGCGCTCGGGGCCGGTACACACGTTCACCTCTTCGTGATTCCACGTGCGCTCGCTTTCCGGTCCTTCATCGAGGTCCTCAAAATAGTAAAGTGAGATAATCGCTTAGAATTGTTAGATCGTCCATCAGAGAATACTCCACGAGAATTTCACGTACAATTTTCTTGTTCTTTCTTATGCGAGATTTTCCGCGTGATTTTCTCAGCTACTGTTAGGAATTTTTTCGTACAAGCATAAGCGCATTTGTTTAATGCTAATTTTTAGGTTCGTGAAATTTAGCTGCGTAAAGTTTAAAAATGAATCAGTTTTATGCCGATATCTCATCAGCGAGCTTGATGAAGCGAAGGAACTAAAAGATGCTATGATTTTAATCTACAATTGACCTTGATGAAAGTGATGTATGGAGGAAGGAATTTGTGAGATTCTTTTCTTGGATATGAAATCGGTACGGAAGGATTACGTCAACAGGAACGAGAGTGCTTGTCTGGAGTTTGAGTGATTCATCGAATGTTTCGCGAAGTTGTCACCGACTTTCTCTAAAATTGAACAGCAAACTAAGATAGTTTGCTAAAGTGCTCTTTATATCGTGAAAATAATTTACGTTCCCTCGTCTGCTTGAATCTCTTATCTCGCAAAATTTAAACTATTAACTGTAACACAAATTTAGCATAATCAAACCTTGTCGTAAATTAATTTTATCGAGAGAGAGATAACGGTACATATAACATGAATGTGTGATGTGTATGAAATTATAGTACTCTATATAAATTAAAAGTAACGTTTAAAACAAATTATAAAAATATCGCAAGTCACGTTAAAAAGTTACGTCGCTATTGCGGCATGAAAAGTATTCGAGAATCATCCTGGGCGGTGCCGACGTTCCAGTTCTTTCAATCCCGCGTCATCCAGCTGTAAAAAGCGAAGTTACGTAACAGCCAATTTTTAAAACATCACGAAAAACACACTATTGACTCTAACAAACTTTATAGCAATGCAAAAAATTGCTGACCATTGATACTTTCTGAAACGTTTGAACCTAGTGGAGGCCCGACTCGAAAAGATTTTGGAAAACTTGTTATCAATCGAAATTGGACTATTCTCAAGGCGTCTCTCACACGCATTATTCGAGAGGACATGCAATCGTCATGACAGGTGTCCTGTGGGACAAGACGGCCTCCTTTCTGACTATGGGGTAGAAATGTACCCCGGAAGATTAATCTGGGTCTGGGGCGTGCTGGCCCTCGGAGCAGGTACCCTTCTGCTGTCGGGTCTGCAATGGAGCGAGTCGACAATCCGGACGGAAGGCGACGGATCCGCGAGATCGATTCTGATCGGCGAATCGAAAAGCGACGGTCCCTCCGTCTTCGAGCGATCGGCGTCGAAGGAAGGCGCGAGTTATGCTTCGACGGACAGGATCGTCTTCGAGCCGCGGCTGATTGGAGGTGACAGGCGATGGAAGAGGAACACACGACTGCATCCACGCGACGACGGATCGATAATTAAGGAGACATCTGAGGAAACTAACGTGATCTATGAGGAGCGACGCGTGTCGCCGTCGATCAGCGTCGACGATCGGAAAATCGACGATGACGGACTGTCGCGACAGAATCTTCGCGTGAGCGAAGACGACAGCGCGTTAGATGAATCCTCGGTACACGCTCGACACCCTGTAATCATACGAATCGACGCGCACTCGAATATCGAGACTCGAGCTTCGGACGAGACTGAACCGGGAGGACTCACCGAGCGGGAACGACAGCGTAATAAAGAGGACAGTGATCGAGCGACGATCGACGTCGTAACTTCCCCGACGTTACATAACGATAGATTCGAGGGAGATATCGCAGTTAAGACGGGATCAAGATTAAAATCAAAGGAGAATCGACGGGGATCGCGGCTCGATGTCGTGGGTCGAAGCGCGCGGGCTCCTAGATCGCGGGAGGCGAGTATTAACGTCGATAACCATCTTCGCTCTTCGACGTTGATGCTGCGTCATATTCAGAACTCGAGGAGTACTGGTAATCATTATGTTCCGAAGATCGGCGCATCGACATCGCAATCGGGCAATCGAGAAGGAATTCTCGAGCTTGGTGAGAAGAATGCGGGATTGAGTGATCAATATAAATCCCTCGATCTACATATCTTGCAAACTGCGGGTGCGATTATGGAAATGGAAAAGGAAATTACTCCTACATTTTCCCGATCTATAATCAACGATAGGGATACCGAAGGGCCGAATGAAGCTGAAGAAACCTCACGATCTTCGTCTGGAAAACAAATAACGATTCTTGGATCCTCGGAGCGAAATACCGCGGAAAGGGATGCGCGGCGATTCGCTGCAGGAATGCAGGAGGACCAGCTCCTTTTTTTTCACGAGGATGGCAAGCGAGTTCAATCTTCCGCGATGAGCCCCGCGGAGGCGATTCACGATCGTAAAAATTGGCCGGGAGAACGGGATCGTGGAGATCCTGCTAGGAAGAGACGCGAGACGAGCCGTGATTGGTTTACGCGAACTTCGAACCGATCGCGGAATTTTCGAGGACATGATAACGGTGTTCCTCGCAAAGAGATCCTCGAAATATCGATTAACAGCGATAAACAAAATGACAAATATAATAATAAGTACAACGATCGGGAAACTGATCTTCCGATTCATAAAGATGACCGATTGCAAAATATTCTCTCAAAAGATTTAAACAGCAACGACAGCAAATTTCAGAACGAAAGTAACGATGATGAATCTTCAGATGACACGAATGCTTTTCAATTCTTGGATTCCATCATTCCACCGGACAACAAGAGACGCAAAGTGACTCGCGTGGAGGATTCGAAGGACCTGATGGTTACGAGCAACTTCGTGTGGACTAGTCAGGACCATGGGATCCGTAATAGGGCTCTCGTTCCGGAGCATCGACCGACTTTCCCGCAAGACAATCGCAAGACATCGCACAACGGTTTCTCGAAGAGGAGGCTCCTCCGAGCCACGGATCGACGAAAGGATGCGCGAGGATACAGAGGAAGAACCGGCGAGACAGGATTGGCTGCGATTCAGAGAGCGGATCGACGCGAGACGGCGGACAATGATCGTGGAAAACGATACGCGAATTATTATTCCGCCCAATCGGTCACCCCCATGGCCTACGTGCACATTCAACCGGCATATCCGGCGGCTCCACCCACGAACCGGAAATGCACACGGTGCATGGTCGTCTACAAGCCTTGTCCTTCGCAACCGCGGCCGCCGCCCAGGATCGTGCTTCCTAGCTACAGGTACCACGAGCCGGCCACCAAGTGGCGAGGACTCAAGTACGGTGAGTAGAGATGATAGAAGATCATCAACAATGTCTTTCATGAATGACCAATGTGATCAATTCGATCGAATAGTTCCATCAATTGTTTCTGCTGAAAGAGGAGCGTTCTTGCCTGATAGCGATTGTATATTATTCAACATGCACAGAGAGAAAAAATTGTAGTGGTGGCAACTATAAGGGGACAACCATACAAATTTTGT